>SJYV01007287.1:352753-366781 GCA_006410875.1 Neotragus pygmaeus
AACCAAAAAAAAAAAAAAAAAAAAAGCAGAAAAAATCCAAAACTGGTAGAATAAACAAAACTGGTAAAACTAATAAACAAATTCAGCAAAGTTACAGGATACAAATCAAAATGTAAAATTGTCTCTTGAATTTTTATACACTGAAAACAAGCTATTCAAAAGTTAAGCTGACCATATAAGAGTGGTTTACTTCTGGACTCTATTATGTTTCACTAGGCTATGAGTTTGGATTTATGTCAGTACTATGATGTTTTGATTACTATAGCTTTGTGACATAATTTAAAAAAAGGAAGTAGAGTAGAATAAAGTTTAAAAAAAAAAGAAAGTAGAATGTCTCCAGCTTTGTTCTTCTTTCTTAATATTACTTTGGCCATTTAGAATCTTTTGTGATTCCCTGTGGATTTTTAAGATTCTCTTTTTTTTCTGTGAAAAATAACTTTGGAATTTTAATATGTATATATTATGATTTATACATGTATATATAATATATGATTCATATATGTATATACATATATGTGTGTATATATATATATATATATATAAGTTCAGCCATAAAGAAGAAAATACTGTCATTTGTGGCACCATGAATGAATCTGAAGACACTTTAATAAGTGAAATAAGCCAGACAAAGAAAGACAAATATTGTTTGAACTTATGTATATATGGAATCTAAAAGAGTGTAGCTCACAGAAACAGATTAGAATAGTGGTTGTGATACACTGAGAAGTGGAGGAAATGAGGAAATGTTGATCGAAGGGTACAAACTTTTATTTATAAAGTGAATAAGTTACAAGGTTAATATTCAGTATGGTGATTATAATTAATAAAACTATATTTTATACTTGGAACTTACAAGAGCAGATCTTGTGTTCTCACCACACACACACAATAGTAACTATGTGAGGTGATGGCTGTGCTGATTAGCTTGGTTATGTTAATCATTTCACATTTTCTATTTATAACAAATCATCACTTTGTATGTCTTAAATAGAGATAATTTTTATTTGTCAGTTATATTTTAACAAAGCTGATGCATAAAATAATGATTATCTTTAAACTAATATATATATTTATATATATATATATATATACCATTATTAAAAGTGCTGTTCTCATGCAAAATTGCAATTAAATTTTAATTCTTTTATTTTATCCATTCATGGATGCAAATTCCATTAAGTGTGTTTTCTTAGAGAACTATGAGTTTTAGACATTTTTATTCACATTATTTTATTTTGAAGTATTAGCTAACACATTTTTGTCAATTAGTCTGAGAATTTCTGAGTAGGGCAATGGTGACCCACTCCAGTATTCTTGCCTGGTGAATCCCGTGGACAGAGGAGCCTGGAGGGCTACAGACCATAGGGATGCTTTTTCAGACATGACTGAAGCAACTTAGTGCAACAAATATCTAACCAGTTTTAAAGTTTTGTTTGTTTTTTTTTTCCTTATGTGTCAATACTGTATTAGTTAGGACATATTTATCAGGCAAATCTGGACTGAGCTGAATGCTGGTGAATCTCTAAGATGATTTTCAGGAGATAATATGTAAAAAGATGAAGATAAAACTGTGAAGAGTTGTTTCTGATTAAGTCCTATGTCAAAATGCATATCAGTCCTTCAAACATGCTCTTTCATGTTGCCATACCCAATTTCTCTAGCACAACATTCAATACCTTTGAAACTTGCGGGGGGCGCTCCGCAGAAAGAGAGAGTCAGTGGAACTTCCCTCAGCAAAGCCGAGGGGTCCCGAGGAAAGGTGAGTCTGCTGTCCGCCAACCCATCCCCTCGGCGAGCAAGAGACAATCAGACTCGACAGGGGTTCTGTCTGAGTAGTTCCACTTTATTGTTGCAAGCTCCCGGCTTATAAAGGCAAGCAGGGAGGTTTTAGGAGGGATTTTCCATAGTTGCACCAATCACGTTAAAGATCAAATCATCATGCACCTTCATTGTAACAGGAGTCTATGGTGATCATGCACTGTTTACGTGCACGGAAATCAAGGGAGCCAATCAAAAACTTTGACAAACAACATAGACCACGTCCCCATCTCTTCCGCCAGGCGCCATCTTAGTTTCCGACCACAAAGCTAGCCCCTTTCTTTTTTAAGGTTTCCCATTTAGGGCCCCACAGAAACTCTGCCACCTTCTCATGACTTTCCACAGTAATCAAATATCTTAAAATTCCCTGCATATCCTACCTTGTAATAGTGTAAAGATATTTTTTGCCTGGAATATTCTATAATTCTTCCACTTTTCATAGCCTGGCTGATTCCAATTGTTCCTTCAAAACACAACTGTAAATAAGGTAGTGCAGTTTATACCCCATCACTCAACTTTGCTAACAATTCTGCTCTCTCATGTATGTAATTGTTTTTATAACTATCAAGCTTGATTAGATGCTATAGTAATACAATATCAGATGCTCATGGTCTTGAAATGATCCTACATGGTATTGTTAGGTAGTTAGAATAGAGAAAAGGAGTCCAAAATGGTGGTGGCTAAAAGACAGGGAAGGGAAAAGCCCATGAAAATAAAACAAAGGAAGGTCCGAGGACCGGAGTGAAGACCTCAGGAAGAACAAACAGCACTCCTGGCTAAGCCCAATTTGCATAGGGTAGGCCCAGGGGGAAGAAAAAAACATACAAAAGGAGCCAAAGCATGCTCTTTCTCTCACCCCAACCCCCATGCGTGCGTATGATCTTTCTCTCTCTCCCCCACCCCCATGCGTGTGTACCCTCTCTCTCTCTTTCCCCTGCATGTGTACCCTCTCTCTCTCTCTCTCTCTCTCTCTCTCTCTCCCCTNAAGGAGCCAAAGCATGCTCTTTCTCTCACCCCAACCCCCATGCGTGCGTATGATCTTTCTCTCTCTCCCCCACCCCCATGCGTGTGTACCCTCTCTCTCTCTTTCCCCTGCATGTGTACCCTCTCTCTCTCTCTCTCTCTCTCTCTCTCTCTCCCCTACTCTCTCCCTCTCCCACTCTCTCCCTCTCTCTTACACCCCCGTGCACTGGTGCACTCTTCCACTTTCTTCTCTTCGCACCTTTAGGTTGGCATGCCCTCACACTTCAAGGATGGATTCTCCTGCTATCTTCTAAATAAAATAGAGCTGTAACACTGATTTGCCTAAGAGCTATAACATGGTTTGTCCAAGACCCGAGAGCTGTGATGTGCTGAGGGCTTTAATGTCCGTCACTCCAAATCTTTATTGTGACGAGACCCAACCGAGGAGCATACACACACGTGACACTATTAAAAGTTAATATCAAATAAAATTTTGTCTTTGCAAATTCCTTTAATCATTTTAAGATTCATCACTAAATAAAGTAGATCAATTTTTCTATGGGTTAAATATTTTCCAAATATAAGGCAATTGTTTTAAAGGAACATTACCTATTTTTCCCTATGGATTCAAACTACTGAAAATAAAAAAAAGGTTGTAGATTTATGAAGAGGAAAGCATGACACAATCTATTCCAGTATTTTTGCCTAAAGAATCCCATAGACTGAGGAGTCTGCTATGCTATGGTCCATGGGTTACAGAATCTGACATGACTGAAGCAACTTAGCATGCAAGCACAGATTTGTGAAACTATCCCAGAAATACTATTTTTGTAATTTTTTGGACATACTACTCATGCCAGCTAACATTTCTGAAGTATCAATATTTACTATATACTAAGCATTATTTTAAATCACATAACCATCGTAATTCTATAAAGTGAGTACATTTTATATAAACTGTCCTCATTTTATATATAAGGAAATCTGAAATACCAAGTGATATAAAGCCCTGACTATTTTTATATGATAAGTACTTGTCAGTATTGAACCTTGGCAATCTTGCTCAAGGTCTGTGCTCTTAGATGACATCTTTTAATGTCACTCTTCTGCATTAAGAGAATAAAATATATTTCATTAATAAAATTTGATTTTCTTGCATTCTTTAATAATATTTCATTAATATCAAATTAATATAAATGCAGCTTAAAAGGCATATTGATGAAGAACAATATGGTATTCTTATTGTAAAAAATGCACTGGATACTGCCTCAAAGCAGCCCTCAAGATGATTTCACTATTAGAGGCATAAAACTTATACATTGGTATGTTGCTTTATAAAAATTGTATTTGCCATCATTATGAATGATGGTGATTCCATTGGAGAGTTTAAAACTACTCCAAATGCATTTATGAAGAAAAAAAAGTAACTAGAGGTAGCTTCTTATTTCAGTGGAAGATTGATTTGTATAATCAGAAAAAGGATACAATATGTAGTCATGTCATAAGTACAGGCTTCAGGCCTCTTTAGAAATGTTATTTTTATAAGTTATTAAATTGCTCCTATACTGGTATTTCCATTATCTTCATAAAATGTTGCCTTAAGAAATTATTTGTTGTTTCTTTCATATAGTAAAGTAAAAATGTGAAGACAAAAATATAAGAAATTAATATTTCAAAAATTTTGTTGCAACATAAGACTTAAAGCATAGCATCTGCTTCAATTTTGTTAGCAATCCAGTTGGTTATTTTTATTCCTGATAAATTCAGTTGCTAGTAAATTACACATGGGAGCAACAGAATATGGTAGTACTAAATTACCTTTCTATTAACATTCTAAGTGTCCTTACAGGGGTAATAAATGCTTATTCTTGTCACACAACCTGACAGCACAGATTTTTTTTTTAATTTCCAATTTCAAAGAGTTTGTGATTATTTCCATATATAGTACTGTTAAAAGTCCATCCACTTAACAAATCTTTGAAATACTTCTACATTTTACTTTGTTAAACATGGATCCAACCTATGAATCATAAAGACATGTATGCCACTATCATTTCCAAGTAGAAACAGAATTTTAAAATTTGCATAGACTTTTGAAACAACTCCTTTGTGGCTCAGCTGGTAAAGACTCTGCCTGCAATGTGGGAGATCTTGGTTCGATCCCTGGGTTGGGAAGATCCCTTGGAGAAGGGAAAGGCTACCTACTCCAGTATTCTGGCCTGGAGAATTCCATGGACTGTATAGTCCATGAGGTCACAAAGAATAGGACACAATGGAATGATTTTCACTCTCTTTGAAACAACTAACCCAGTAACATCATTTTACTGAAGATGAATTTTGTACAACCTGAGCACAAGAGTGTGAAAAAAAAAGTGTCAGTGTCACTGGCATACGTGCCTTGAGCTTGCTTGCTCTACATGGGAATGCCACTTGCTCTATGAGAGATGATATTGCACTTAGATATAGCAGTTACAATCCTTAAACTTGCTAATGATAAACACAGTAATTATGTACATATAAACATATGCGTACACACACACACACACGCACATATAGAGGCTAGTTACAAGTTTTTAAGCATATTTATTTATATTTTCTGTTCATTTCTTAGGAAGAAATAGTTAGACCAAATGTCATCTTAGAATCTTTTTCTACTCCATAATTCTAAATACAAAATATGTATTCTTTTTTCCTAATAATAGGCAGGTAGTCTATTTAGTTATATTTAGAATGTTTAAGCATGTATATAGCCATATTCTGTAACCTCTATCTCAAATATCGTCATATTTCTATAAACAATTACACAAGATTTTCATTAACATAAATTAGACTTTACTGTTTAAAGTACCTGTTTCATTTTAAACAATCAATTAATCTTGTATTTCCCAATTTCTTCATCTATAAACTTTTTTTTTTTTACTTTATTTTACTTTACAATACTCTATTGGCTTTGCCATACATCGACATGAATCCACCACAGGTGTACACGAGCTCCCAATCCCGAATCCCCCTCCCACCTCCCACCCCACAACATCTCTCTGGATCATCCCCGTGCACCAGCCCCAAGCATCCTGCATCCTGCATCGAACATAGACCAGCGCCTCGTTTCTTACATGATAGTATACATGCTTCAGTGTTGCAAGATTGTTGACATTATTACCTACATTTATGCCTTGATTCATCAGGTACTTACTATTTCATTCTAGGTGATGAATACATTGCTGGGTATTGGGAATACAGTAATGAGCTAGAAAGACAATATCAGAAGCATAAGTAATGTAAAATATAAAAAGAGATTACAAATTGCTAAGATATATATTACCGTTATCGAGCAAACATTCTAGAATTAGCAAAATTAGTCATATAGATAATTGTTTTATTTTTTAAAGGTAAATCTTTGGTGGCTCAGATGGTAAGAGTCTGCCCGCAATGCAAGAGACACAGGTTTGATCCCTGGGTCAGAAAGATCCTCTGGAGAACAGAATGGCTACTGATCCCAATATTCCTGCCTGGAGAATTCCATGGATAAAGTGGCCTGGTGGACTAGAGTCCATGATGTCCCAAAGAGTTGGATACAAATGAGAGACTCTTATTTTCACTTTCAGGACTTTGAAAACAGATTTTATTGCCTACAATACTATACATTCTCTAGAAGGGACTGCTGCTGCTAAGTCACTTCAGTCGTGTCCGACTCCATGCGACCCCATAGACGGCAGCCCACAAGCTCCCCCGTCCCTGGGACCCTCCAGGCAAAAACACTGGAGTGGGTTGCCATTTCCTTCTCCATCTAGAAGAGACAATTCTTATAAATACATTCTTTGTCACCTGAAGTAGCCTACATGTTTCTGTTTTTAGTTTATAGACGGTAACTCCAGGCAAAATTTAAGTTAAACAGACTTCGTTTCTTACAACAGGTTACTTGTTCTTTGTACTTTATAGTAAGACATTATAAGAAGATCAGCAGAAGCAGAACTGAACTGCCTATAAGCATAAATAAAATAAATATTAAAGGCATTACTGCTACTGCTAAGTCACTTCAGTCGTGTCCGACTCTGTGTGACCCCATAGACAGCAGCCCACCAGGCTCCCCCGTCCATGGGATTATCCAGGCAAGAACACTGGAGTGGGTTGCCATTTCCTTCTCCAATGCATGAAAGTGAAAATTGAAAGTGAAGTCGCTCAGTCATGCCCAACCCTCAGCGACCCCATGGATTGTAGCCTTCCAGGCTCCTCCATCCATGGGATTTTCCAGGCAAGAGTACTGGAGTGGGGTGCCATTGCCTTCTCCGATTAAAGATATTAAAAATCCACAATTTTGTGACAACTGTTTCAGTACCTACCAAGTAAGAAATATAACTGACAAAGTGAGACAAGGGCCCATTAAGATTAAGTCAAAATCAATCTATGGGTAATTAGCTGAACACCATACACTGTTGTTCTCCATGGCTTAATGTAGTTCACCAGTAAAAGAGTGCCAAGGATAGAGTAAGTGAGAAAATAGTTGGATAGAAAGTTAAATGCAAGACATAACAATGGGTGTGATTATAGGCCAAAAGAATTAACTAGAAGCAAACGCATTCAGTTCACTTCAGTTCAGTCGCTCAGTCGTGTCCAACTCGTTGCAATCCCATGGACTGCAGCACACCAGGCTTCCCTGTTCATCACCAACTCCTGGCGTTAAATCAAACTCATGTCCATTGAGTTGGTGATGCCATCCAAACATCTCATCCTCTGTTGTCCCCTTCTCCTCCCACCTTCAATCTTTCCCAGCATCAGGGTCTTTTCCAATGAGTCAATTCTTCGCATCAGGTGGCCGAAGTATTGGAGTTTCAGCTTCAGCATCAGTCCTTCCAATGAATATTCAGGATTGATTTTTTTAGGGTGAATTGGTTGGATCTCTTGGATGACTACTAAATATTTTTAGAGGATTCTACATCCAAAGAAACCATGATTTGAAACTAAAGTATTTTTGAATGTACCAACTTTAATATCCTAAAGCATTAAACTGGTATAATAGGAAATATAATACAAAAGCTTTACAGTATTATGGGAGGTTAATTCCAATACCTATTTCAAAAGTTTCCATAGTGAATTGTTAGAGATTGTGTTTTTGCAAGGTCTGGGACTTAGGAAAATTGGCATGTTTGAAGGAAAACAGCCTTGGAAGGTAGAGATAGTATATGTTTCCCAAGAATTAGTGATTTACCTCCCAAAAGATATTCCCACATAGTAAAGATAAAGCCTTTTTGTTTCCCTCCCAGAGAGGTGTTTACATTCTAGGTTAAGTAAGTGCTCTTTTTCAAAGAGATAGTGGGTGATGTGCTGATGGCTCCATAAAAGCTAAGTATCTCTTAAAAATCGGTTTCCCTGTCCTCTGTTGAACACCATCTGTGCAGGTCACATCTGACACACATTGTGTTGCCTATTAGATTTGGGCCATGAAAAACCAATGAAAACTGCTGCTATGACTGCAGTTTTTGACTGGCTGGTCCAAGAGTCCTGTGAAATTCTGTCAGAATACTGTGTCAGACTGATCTGTTATCTGGAAAGTGGGGTAAAATATTAGGGCTTTCACATTTTCTAATGTAACAAGAATAATGGTCCAGGAGATTTTTCCTGAAGGGAAGACTAGAGTTCTAATCAATGAGTCTTCTCCATAGCTATTCCATGGGGGGGGGTCTTCATATTATCTGACCAGTGGAATAGCATAATTTCCATGAAATACATGATTACTTATTTCTTTTTTCTCTTTTTTTGAATAGAAATTTTATTGCAGTTATTTTAGCAATGCTTCATTATTGTATCTTGAGTGTACAGAGGATATATTGTTCAGTATCTATGTTCTTGTACCATATATATCTGGAATATGTATCCCTAATGGATAGTAGACTTGGAGCTGGATGTAGTTATTGGATGGTTTTAGAAGACTGTCTTCCTTACATGAGGATTTGAGGACATTCTATATGTTGAAAGAAATCATCAAATAGATGAGGATTCCACATTATGGTTGGCATTATTAACTCTTCATTAAAAATTATTTTCTTTATGGCAAAATCCTAGCCTATAATAATATCTACCTTCCCTTATAATTAAATGGGAAACATGACTGTACTTTAGCAGTAAATATGCACCAATATTTGATGTGCCAATTTTTGAGCCAAGATTTTTGAGATACATGTGTGCCCCTACCACCACTGCAAACACGCTCTCCCACAAAACAGGAATTACCATGTATTTCTAAGAGATTATGGAGTCATAATGTTAAATGAGCTCAAATATTTGATTCACAGCATAAAATGTCTCCTGTCACCTAAGAATGCCTGGATGTTTGGACTATTACATGAACATAAAATAACACTATATAATATTAAGCTTCCACCTGTTTTTAGTTTGTCATAGTGCCTGGGGTTAACCTAACTATAAAATGTTGTACCTTAATAAGATAACAGACCAATCTAATATGTCTTCAGTTTTAAACTATTTTTCTGTAAGAGTCCCTGTATCAACTCTGTATATAAAGGGGTATTATAGAACAGATTGTCTTTTTGAGTCTCAGAAGGATTATTAACAGCATAATTAATTGATTTTATTTTACCAGAAACCATATTGGGAGAGATAGAACTGTATCTTATACTTCCAAACCAATTTTACTACAATAATATTAATATACTGTTTAATAAACACCCTAAATAATAATTTTGCCTTTGTATAAAATAGATTAATTTTAAAATTTTGTTTTGGTTCTTAAAATGAAGATTGCAATTTTGTTTATCTTGAGAAAATATAGGTTTATCTGCCCAGAACCAGTCTCTTAAAAGAAGTGTACATATTCAAGAAATAAAAATATGAAGTGTTGAAAGAGAAAGAAATAATTCACTTACCAGGGCAGATCAGCTGTTTCAACTCAAATGATCAGTCCCACAAACATAATTGGTTTTTAAGCAATATTAACTCTAGAAAATGACAATAAATCAATATAATCTTCTGATACTTCCTTCTCTCTTGGCAAAGTACAAGTGTATGAGAATGTTCTAAGTGTTGAAATCATTTACTTTTTATGTCACTGCTTTTCCTGTTAAAATGTTTGCCCAAATGGTCTTTAGTATTTCCTTCACATTGACTAGAAACTTTAAAATATAAGGTGTAAGGACCCTCATTTCAGTGTAAACATAGCTCTTCCATACTTTATATTTAATATAATGTTGTCAAAGCTCTTTATTCACAGTATAATTTCAAGGAAGCTTTATCAATATTTTTCCCTATGATTATTATAATACATTGAAAGGCCAAAATCTTTTCTTTTTTGTAAAGTCACATATGGTTGTGAAAGAAAGAAATAAGTATATAGTTTTTTTAGAAAAGGTTAGGCCATTGAAAGTTTAGAGAGCACATATCCAAAGTTTTGACCATCACTAACCTCAAATAAGGTGTCAAAGCTTTGGAAAACTAACATTAACCACTCATACTTCCAAATAAAAAAGCATCAAGTCCATGTGTAGAGAGAACAGGAAATTTATTTCATCTAAGAAGTCATATATCAATGTCTTCAGGTCAGAAAGAAGCAATTGTGAAACATTTCTTATAGTCTGGAGTTTTCCTTTAATCCATTCCACGCACTTTTAAGTTAGAAAAATGAATGACTTTTGGTCAGACTCCATCAAATGCAACAGAAATAATTTCTTACTGCTAGCAATGAAGTTCAAGTGGATGAACACCATGAATATGGATCAAACGAGAAGGATATTACGGAAAAGGGAAGTGATCATTTTATATAAAAGTAGAGCTAATATTTTCCTTATCTTAAATTAGAACATATTAACAGTCTCCTATTTAACGAATTGGAAAGAAGATTAAGTATTAAAGTAAACTCTGATTCAATTATTTAGGGAACCACAAATGTTAGGAAAAAAGGTTCATTTCATTCTCCATGATTTGGAAAATCTACACTTGTCAAGGATACAAACATTGTGATTTCTTTGCTCCAGAAAACTCATTATTGATAGAAGTATCTAACTAGTCCATATCAATTATTTAGTCTAGACTGTCAACACAGAGTAGGCTTATGGAGATTTAGAGTAGAAGAACGGAGAAGGCTATGGCAGCCCACTCCAGTACTCTTGCCTGGAAAATCCCATGTACAGAGAAGCATGGTAGGCTGCAGTCCATGGGTCGCTAAGAGTTGGATACGACTGAGTGACTTCACTTTTCGCTTTCATATATTGGAGAAGCAAATGGCAACCCACTCCAGGGTTCTTGCCTGGAGAATCCCAGGGACGGGGGAGCCTGGTGGGCTGCCGTCTATGGGGTCGCACAGAGTCGGACACGACTGAAGTGACTTAGCAGCAGCAGCAGTAGCAGCAGCAGAGTAGAAGAAAACTTATTTACTGATACTGAGTTTTGAAAAAAAAAGTTTTTTTTGGTTGTTGTTGTTGGGCCATCGACTGTGCTTCTTTTTTTTTGTTTAATATATTTATTTTAATTTGAGGCTAATTACTTTACAATATTGTATTGATTTTGCCATACATCAACATGAATCTGCCACAGGTGTACACATGTTCCCCATTTTGAACCCCCTTCTCACCTCTCTCCCCATACTATCCCTCTGGGTCATCCCAGTGCACCAGCCCCAAACATCCTGTATCATTCATTGAACCTGGACTAGTGATTCGTTTCACATATTATACACGTTTCAATGCCATTCTCCCAAATCATCAAACGCTCGCTCTCTCCCACAGAGTCCAAAAGTCTGTTCTATATATCTGTGTCTCTTTTGTTGTCTCAATACAGGTTTATCATTACTATCTTTCTAAATTCCATATATATATGTTAGTATACTGTATTGGTGTTTTTTTTTATGGCTTACTTCACTCTGTATAATAGGCTCCAGTTTCATCCACCTCATTAGAACTGATTCAAATATACTTTTTAATGGTTAAGTAATTGTGTATATGTACCACAGCTTTCTTATCCATTCATCTGCTGATGGACATCTATAAACAGTGCTGCCATGAACATTGGGGTACCTGTGTCTCTTTCAATCCTGGTTTCCTTGGTTTGTATGCCCAGGAGTGGGAATGTGTATGCCAGTTCTACTTCCAGTTTTTAAGGAATCTCCACACTGTTCTCCATAGTGGCTCTGCTTGTTTGCATTCACACCAACAGTGTAAGAGGGCTGCCTTTTCTTCACACCCTCTCCAGCATATATTTCTTGTAGACTTTTGGATCACAGCCATTCTGACTGGCATGAAATGGTACCTCATTGTTGGTTTCGATTTGCATTTCTCTGATAATGAGTGATGTTGAACATCTTTTTATGTGTTTGTTAGCCATCTGTATGTCTTCTTTGGAGAAATGTCTGTTTAGTTCTTTGGCCCATTTTTTGATTGAGTCGTTTATTTTTCTGGAATTGAGCTGTAGGAGTTGCTTGTAATTTTTGAGATTAATCCTTTTGTCAGTTGCTTCTTTTGCAATTATTTTCTCCCATTCTGAAGGCTGTCTTTTCACCTTGCTTATAGTTTCCTTTGTTGTACAGAAGCTTTTAATTTTTATTAGATCCCATTTGTTTATTTTTGCTTTTATTTCCAATATTCTGGGAGAGGGGTCATAGAGGATCCTGCTGTGATTTATGTCGGAGAGTGTTTTGCCTATGTTCTCCTCTAGGAGTTTTATAGTTTCTGGTCTTACGTTTAGGTATTTAATCCATGTTGTGTTTATTTTTGTGTACGGTGTTAGAAAGTATTCTAGTTTCATTCTTTTACAAATGGTTGACCAGCACCGCTTGTTAAAGAGATTGTCTTTTCTCTATTGTATATTCTTGCCTCCTTTGTCAAAGATAAGGTGTCCATAGGTGCGTAGGTTTATCTCTGGGCTTTCTATTTTGTTCCATTGATCTATATGTCTGTCTTTGTGCCAGTACCACACTGTCTTGATGACTGTGGCTTTCTAGTAGAGCCTAAAGTCAGATAGGTTGATTCCTCCACTTCCATTCTTCATTCACAAGATTACTTTGGCTATCGAGGTTTTTTGAATTTCCATACAAATTGTGAAATTATTTGTTCAGGCTCTGTGAAAAATACCATTGGTAGCTTGATACGGATTGCACTGAATCTGTAGATTGTTTGGGTAGTATACTCATTTTCACTATATTGATTCTCTGATCCACGAACAGGGTATATTTCTCCATCTGTTAGTGTCCTCTTTGATTCCTTTCACCAGTATTTTATATATATAGGTCTTTTGTTTCTTTAGGTAGATATATTCCTAAGTATTTTAGTCTTTTCATTGCAATGGTGAATGGAATTGTTTCCTTAATTTCTCTTTCTATTTTCTCATTATTAGTGTATAGGAATGTAAAGGATTTCTGTGTGTTGATTTCACATCATGTAATTTTATTATATTTATTGATTCAGTTCAGTTCAATCTCTCAGTCGT
The DNA here is from genome assembly GCA_006410875.1 of Neotragus pygmaeus. Taxonomy (NCBI): domain Eukaryota; kingdom Metazoa; phylum Chordata; class Mammalia; order Artiodactyla; family Bovidae; genus Neotragus; species Neotragus pygmaeus. The sequence goes on from SJYV01007287.1 coordinate 365,966, forward strand.
GTCCGACTCTTTGTAACTCCATGAATTGCAGCACGCCAGGCCTCCCTGTCCATCACTAACTCCCAGTGTTCACTAAACCTCACGTCCATCGAGTCGGTGATGCCATCCAGCCATCTCATTCTTTCTCATGCCCTTCTCCTCCTGCCCCCAATCCCTCCCAGCATCAGAGTCTTTTCCAATCAGTTAACTCTTCGCATGAGGTGGCCAAAGCGCTGGAGTTTCAGCTTTAGCATCATTCCTTCCAAAGAACACCCAGGATTGATCTCCTTCAGAATGGACTGGTTGGAGCTCCTTGCAGTCTAAGGGACTCTCAAGAGTCTTTTCCAACACCACAGTTCAAAAGCATCAATTATTCTGTGCTCAGCTTTCTTCATAGTCCAACTCTCACATCCATATGTAACCACTGGAAAAAACAATAGCCTTGATTAGATGGACCTTTGTTGGCAAAGTAATGTCTCTACTTTTCAATATGCTATCTAGGTTGGTCATAACTTTCCTTCCAAGGAGTAAGCGTCTTTTAATATCATGGCTGCAATCACCATCTGCAGTGATTTTGGAGCCCCCCAAAAATAAAGTCTGACACTGTTTCCACTGTTTCCCCTTCTATTTCCCATGAAGTGATGGGACCAGATGCCATGATCTTAGTTTTCTGAATGTTGAGTTTTAAGCCAACTTTTTCACTCTCCACTTTCACTTTCATCAGGAGGCTTTTTAGTTCCTCTTCACTGTCTGCCATAAGGGTAGTGTCATCTGCATATCTGAAGATATTGATATTTCTCCCAGCAATTTTAATTCCAGCTTGTGCTTCTCCCAGCC
>SJYV01007287.1:370671-413868 GCA_006410875.1 Neotragus pygmaeus
ATATATATATATATATATATATATATATATGAACATTGCTTTTTTTTGCTATTTTTAATAGGTTCTCCTTTTTTGGAAAGTAATAGTAGGTTATAAAAATGAAAATTAAAGGAGTAAAAGAGGATTTAAAAATTTAAAAAAATTAAAATGATAGTAAAACTATATCTAGGAATTTCTCTGGTGTTGTGGGCAGTGTGGGGTCAGTTCATTTTCAGGTAGTTCCTTGATCTGGCTTATATTTCTCAAGATCTATAGGCCCCTTCCTATGTAGTTGGTACTAACTACTGTGTTTTAATCTACTGCACCTGTCATTTCCAAGGAGGTTCCCTCTGTTTTAGCTTCTGTTTGCTGGTCTCTTCAGTGTCTAATTTCCACCCTGACACAAGGGGGTGGTGGTGGACACTTTTTTAGGCTCACTGTTCAGTCATGCTGTGGGGAGGGAGGGACGCTGCAAACAACACTGTCATGTGCTTGCAGTATCTCAGCCACACTGGGCCTGCCTCCGCTCACGGTGTGTGTGCCTTCCCTGCCCACACTTCTCAGGCTGTAGGTTGCTCTGCCAGGAATCGACTGAGGCCAGCCCTGGGCTGCATGCACCTCCCAGGTCAAAGTCACTCAGGTTCAGGCACTAGGGTAGTCCTCAGAGGTGCAGACTTGGCTGGGCCTGCGTTTTGTGCCCTTCCCAGGTCCAAGCAGCTCAGATGACCAGGTGTTTGTCGAGTGTGGTCACTGCGATTTATCACCTCCCTGTCCCTGTTGCTTGATTTTCTGGCACACCTTCTCAGGCGAATGTTGATCGTTCAGAATCCCAAGAAGTCTCAGTTAGCAACAAAACCTGCTTGCAGTTTGGTAGATAATGCCTCTCTGGGGCTGAAATTGCCCCCTTCTGGCTCTGACTGCCCTTGCCTGCCTGTCACCAAGCAGGGGGATCGGCCAGGCTAGCTCTGCTCAGTCCTTTGTTCTGTGAATGGGCCTGTTGGTATCTTAGATTAGAGCTTTATACATAGCTCTAGTCAGTCCTTTCAGAGAAGGCGATGGCACCCCACTCGCAAACTCTTGCCTGGAAAATCCCATGGATGGAGTAGCCTGTTAGGCTGCAGTCTATGGGGTCATGAAGAGACGGACACAACTGAGTGACTTCACTTTGTCTTTTCACCTTCATGCATTGGAGAAGGAAATGGAAGCCCACTCCAGTGTTCTTGCCTGGAGAATCACAGGGACATGGGAGCTTGGTGGGCTGCTGTCTATGGGGTCGCACAGAGTCGGACACGACTGAAGTGACTTAGCAGCAGCAGCAGCAGCAGTCAGTCCTTTGTTCTGTGAGTTGGCTTGGTGGTGTCTTAGGTTAGAGCTTTCTGTGTGGTAGTTATCCCTCAGTCTCGTTTGCTATCCTAAGTTGTTCCCTCAGATTGCCCTTGGGGCATTCAGGCCAGGTCCTTACTCTAAGCAATGCAGCCCTCGCCTCCCTGCCCAACCCCCGCTTGCTAGTTTCGGATGCAGGCATCTGTGCTGCTTCTCTGCTAGGGTAGTTACCATTGGGCATGTAATCTGTAGGGTTTAATTATTTATTTATTTTTCCTCCTGGTTATGTTGCCCTCTGTGGTTCCAAGGCTTGCCACAGACTCGGCAGTGAGAGTGTTTCTTGGCATTTGGAAACTTCTCTCTTTTTTAAGACTCCCTTCCCAGGATGGAGCTCCATCTGTACCTCTTTTGTCTCTCTTTTTATCTTTTATATTTTTTCCTACCTCCTTTCGAAGACAATGGGCTGCTTTTCTGGGTGCCTGATGTCCTCTGCTGGCATTCAGATGTTGTTTTGTGGAATTTACTCAGCGTTCAAATGTTCTTTTGATGAATTTGTCGGGGAGAAAGTGGTCTCCCCATCCTATTTCTCCACCATCTTAGGACCGCCCCCCTTGAAAAAGTTTTAAATAAATAGGAAGAAAAAGAAAATCTATATTTGTAGAAAAATATTTTAAAAGTAAAAGAAAGAGATTAAAAGATGCATAAATATGTTTTGATGTCTAAAAAGTATTTATTTAGCTATTTTATAAAACATTGCAATCTAGTGTATCACAATTTGCAGATGTACATGCATATTTACATAAATGTACACATATACACATTATATTTATATGTATGTAATCTCAAAAGGAAAAACAAGATGTAATATTCAATTTTTGCATCAACAATAATGCATAACAAATAGTCATAAAACAGTGGTTTACACCAAAAAAAAAAAAAAAAAAAAAAGACTGTTTCTCAACTGCAGTTCTGCTGGGTCCTTCTGGGACCTGTTGGATTCTGCCAGGCTTGAATGAGTTTGGTTGAGCTCATTTGGGCTTGGCTCAAGGTCACAATCAAATCTGATTCACATACTTTTTCATTTGAGGACTTAGCCAGAAGGAGCATTCACTATTTTAGATACATTTTTCTCAGGACAGAGGAAAGCAATCAAGAAGATGAAATGGAAACCCACAGTACTTTTTGAATTCTCAGCTTAGAACCGGCTGATTCTAGTTTTGTATTGGTCAAAAAGTGCCATATGGTCGAACTCAGTCAGTGGTGATGAAGATGTATTAAGTATTAAAGTTCTTCTGGTGAGAATAAGAATTACAAGTCAACGGGCAGAGCTATGAAATCCCATTCCAGGGGGGAATCAAATACTGGGAACAATAACTGAATATATTAAGATTATATAACAGAATTTTTTTCAAAATCTTAAACAGTACCTTGAAGAAGCACATGATATGTTGCTAGATGAATTCATTGATCACACTGTATTGCAGTAAGCATCCTTCCCCCATCACTGTTCCCAATCTAATATGAAACTATGACTTCCCGAATGGAATGAATCAGTTCAGTTCAGTTCAGTCACTCAGTCGTGTCCGACTCTTTGCAACCCCATGAATAGCAGCACGCCAGGCCTCCCTGTTCATTACCATCTCCCGGAGTTCACTCAGACCCAGGTTCATTGAGTCCGTGATGCCATCCAGCCATCTCATCCTCTGTCGTCCCCTTCTCCTCCTGCCCCCAATCCCTCCCAACATCAGAGTCTTCTCCAATGAGTCAACTCTTAGCATGACGTGGCCAAAGTACTGGAGTTTCAGCTTTAACATCATTCCTTCCAAAGAAATCCCAGGGCTGATTTCCTTCAGAATGGACTGGTTGGATCTCCTTGCAGTCCAAGGGACTCTCAAGAGTCTTCTCCAACACCACAGTTCAAAAGCATCAATTCTTCGGTGCTCAGCCTTCTTCACAGTCCAACTCTCACATCCATACATGAACACAGGAAAAACCATAGCCTTGACTAGACAGACCATAGTTGGCAAAGTAATGTCTCTGCTTTTGAATATACTACCTAGGTGGGTCATAACTTTTCTTCCAAGGAGTAAGTGTCTCTTAATTTCATGGCTGCAGTCACCATCTGCAGTGATTCTGGAGCCCCCAAAAATAAAGTGTGACACTGTTTCCACTGTTTCCCCATCTATTTCCCATGAAGTGATCGACCAGATGCCATGATCTTTGTTTTCTGAATGTTGCAGATATTACTAAAGTGTAGAATCCCTCATTAGGACGCCCAGACCTATTACACAAATGGGAATTCAGTAAAGATAGGAAATGAATGGACTATTAAACTCTCTTATAACAGGAATTTTAATCTTCCAGTTCATCTTTCAATGTATCCTATATTTTATTCCCAGAGTGATTTTACTAAAACTTCAAATCTGATCTTCAGGTATTATTTAAATATATTCTTTTCACAATCCTCCATTGTATTTAAGGGGCTTCTCTAGTGACTCAGTGGTAGAAAATCTGCCTGCCAAAGCAGGAAATGTGGGTTGGATCCCTGAGTCAAGAAAATCCCCTGGAGAAGGAATTGGCAACCCACTTTAATATTCTTGCCTGAGAAATCCCATGGACTGTGAAGCCTGGTGAGCTACAATCCATGGGGTCATAAAAGAGTCAGCTATGACTTAGCAGCTAGGCAATAGCAACACATTGTTTCTAAGACAAAGGATATACTTGATAATTTTCAAAACAAAGCCAGGTTAAGACATCTCCCTTGGCCCACTCAGTGGGCCTTTACTGTTATGCTTCTACTCATTTGGTACCAAGCCAATATAGTAATTTGATAGATAATGCATGCATATGCATATTTTTCCTTCTACTAACTCTGGATTGTGATACACTAAATAAATTGATATTCCCCACTGTATTTCAATATTGAATCTACAACAGGGTCTATATTACTCTGACCAAATAAGATATTTCCTGGTTGTCTCTCAAAGGGTTTGCTGAAATTAAATTGTTAAGCTTTCCATCTTTCTACTGATCTGTGAATATTAACCTTAAATTTTCTACTGGACTTTCCCTGCCACATGTATACACCTTCCTTGTCTTATTTTGCATCACTCTTTTTGCTTGCTTTCTTTGGAAAGCAGACCTCACTCTGAGAATGCCATTCACCTTATAGGGTGTTTGATTGATGCCTTTTCCTGTTTTCTTTTATTATTTTTTTCCTTCAAATTCACATGCTTTGTTCTTCTTCTTCTACATTAGCAATTCCAGACTATGAGTACTTCATTCTTCTTTCAGAACAAAAGCATTAAGGATTTAGTGTTTCTGCTGTATCACTCTCTCTTACACTGTCATCTGTGGAGGTTCTGGTTTGGTTCTACCACTCCTCAAAGATTTTGTTACCAAGTTTAGATGTTCTGTTTATCCCAAGTCCCCACGTCATATAACGTTCCCATGCATGCTGTTTCCAGTTCTAGAACTCCTTAGGCTTTAAAATTTCTGATAGTCAATGAGCTTCTTTATCTTTTCCACTTAGGTTGTTCACTTCCATGGTCATCCCTTGAGCTTTTCATACCCTGAATCTGATCAGTTTTCAAAAATTACTGATCCAATAATCCCACTTCATGCCATGTCTCCTTTCTTTATGGCTTATTCTGCTACTTCCATCATTTATCATTAACTATTTGATATATTTTATTTTCTCAGGATTTCCAGTTTCTTGAAATGTCTGCTCTCTACAAATTCATTAGATAGTTCCTTCATTTCCGAGGTGTAGGCCCCAGGGGTCAGGCTCTCAGGATAATCTGGACTGAAGGTGCCCAGGGGTCCCCACACAAGTTCAGTTCAGTCTCTCAGTCGCGTCCAACTCTTTGTGACCCCCCCACCCCCACCACCGCCACAGCATGCCAGGCCTCCCTGTCCATCATCAACTCCTGGAGTTCACCCAAACTCATGTCCATCGAATCGGTAATGCCATCCACCCATCTCATTCTCTGTCGTCTCCTTCTCCTCCTGCCCTCAATCTTTCCCAGCAACAGAGTCTTTTCAAATGAGTCAGCTCTTCGTATCAGGTGGTCAAATGATTGACTGGAGTTTCAGCTTCAACATCAATCCTTCCAATGAACACGCAGGACTGGGCTCTTTTAGGATGGACTGGTTGGATCTCCTTGCAGTCCAAGGGACTCTCAAGAGTCTTCTCCAACACCANGAGTTCACCCAAACTCATGTCCATCGAATCGGTAATGCCATCCACCCATCTCATTCTCTGTCGTCTCCTTCTCCTCCTGCCCTCAATCTTTCCCAGCAACAGAGTCTTTTCAAATGAGTCAGCTCTTCGTATCAGGTGGTCAAATGATTGACTGGAGTTTCAGCTTCAACATCAATCCTTCCAATGAACACGCAGGACTGGGCTCTTTTAGGATGGACTGGTTGGATCTCCTTGCAGTCCAAGGGACTCTCAAGAGTCTTCTCCAACACCACAGTTCAAAAGCATCAATTCTTCAGCGCTCAGCTTTCTTTATAGTCCAACACTCACATCCATACATGAGGAAAAACCATAGCCTTGACTAGATGGACCTTTTTTGGTAAAGTAATGTCTCTGCTTTTTAATATGCTGTCTAGGTTGGCTCCCATCCTAACTATACCTGAGGAACCCCATGTATTAATAACTTTGAGGGGCCAACCAGTCAATTTCTTTTGGACACTGCAGTGACTTTCTCTGTGCTCACTGGAGCCCCTGGCCCACTTTCTTCCCAATCCACTACCATAATGGGACTGTCTGGATGAACCAAACATTATTATCAGTCATCCTTTAAGTGGCAACTGGGACTCTTTGCTGTTTTCTCAGGAGTTTCTAATAGTGCCAGAGTCTGCCTCACCCCTTCTGGGCAGGGATATACTAAACAAGGTCCAGGCCTCTGTTTTCATGAATATGGAAACAGCTCTTTTTAAAGGAAGAACATATAAATCCTAGAGTGTGAGCTGATGGAAAAACTTTGTGGCTCAGTTGGTAAAGAATCTGCCTGCAATGCAGGAGACCTGGGTTCTATTCCAGGGATGGGAAGATCCCCTAGAGAAAGGAAAGGCTACCCTCTCCAGTATTCTGGCATGGAGAATTCCATGGACTATACAGTCCATGGGGTCACAAAGAGTTGGACACAACTGAGCAACTTACACATTTTTTAACTTTCATTTCCTTTTCTGTCCAACTTTATTGATTTCATAATGACTTCTATAGAGAATATGTTTGGTATATATAAATGTCTCTTCTCAGAATTTTTGTCACACACATATTGCAAAATTTTGTAACTTTGAGCCTCATAGTTACTACATGAAACTTTCATATAACAGAACAGAATATTTTCACTATAAATTCTTATCCACTGTCTTAATTTGGGTCACCAACACTGTTCTGCAATCCTATTCCATGTTTGGTCAACTCACTGCCTCTCCTGCATCTCTTCAACATTATTTTTGTTTTATTCAACTTTATTCTATTGTTCTCAAATATCCAAATTTTAACTTCTTTCTACTATCTTTAAAATGATAACCTTGGGAAAGATGAAATTTCTTGTGCCTTATTGTTTTCCATATGTATGATTTTTAAACATTAGCTCCTGTTATTAATGTTTTATGATTATTAGTATCATTTGCTCCCATTTTTTCCTTCTTCCTCATATTACAACAAAATTCATCCTCCTGTTTGAAGATAATTCATCTCTACTGTGGATCTCATCTCATCTGCTTTCTTATTACAATATATATATCAGCCCTTCTTATTTTGCCTTTCATAGTTTCCTCACAATTGCATTACTCCATTGGTTTGTAAGGGCTTCCCCAGTGGCTCAGAGATAAAGAATTTACCTATAATGCAGGAGCTTCAGATGCGGGTTCAATTCCTGGATCAGGAAGATCCCCTGGAGGAGGGCATGGCCAATCCCTCCATTATTCTCGCCTGGAGAATCCCATGGACCAAGGATCCTGGTATCCGTAGGGTCGCAAAGAGTTGAACACAACTGAAGTGACTTGGAACTCATTGGCTTGTTAAAGCAATTCAAGTATATCCTATGAGAAATGAAAAAAGAAAAAGAAAGCAGCCAAGTCTTACCTGCCTCCTCAGATTCAGTCTTCTTTCTCATTCTCCTCAAAACTCTCAAAAGGCTTCACACTTCACTCTATTTACTTTCTTTTTTTCTCCCTTCCTTCCTTCTTTTTTTTCTCTCCCTTCCTTTCTTCTTTCCTTTTTTTCTTTATCTCTCTACTCATTACAATACCAGTTGGTCTTCATCTCTCTATTACTGAAATTCTTCCAAGTTCACTTATTACTTCCAGTGTTAGGAAATTAGTCTTCTTCTGGTCCTTGCCCCTGCCCCCAGAGTTGGGCAGGTAGGAGGTAGGGGGAGTGTCTTTAGATTATTGCCAAACACTACCTTATTCTCAAAACCTTCAATTTAGATTTTATTTTTAAATTATCCACATTTTTACTCTTACTTCTCATTTTTACAATCTACAATAAAATATTAGATTTGTCAAATCTTAGTCCCAGGATCATAAGTCATCACAAGCTAGACTATACCCTTTGGCAAATTCATTCATGTGTATAACTGCCATTATTATATTAGTTAGGTTACTCAAAAAATGATATCTCTGGTCAGAATTTTCTTTTAGCTCCTGATAATATTTAACTACTTAATTGAAATAAATCCTTGGATATTTCAAAGACCCTGTTACACAATAAAGACAGAAACTAAATTTATAATCTTTCCATACCTAGTTCTTTACTATCCTTTTACTTCACAGATGGCTGCATAACCCACCAGGTTATGTAAGCCAGAAACTGAGAAATCATTTATGACACCTGCCTCTGCCTTGTTTCTGATATCCAGTCCTGGAAAAGTCTACTGATTTAACCTGTTAAAAATCTCACAAGTTTGAATACATCTGTCTCCTTTAGTCCAAGTTACCATCATTTCTTCTCTAGTCTAGTCTGACAACACATATTTACCCCTTCAATTTTTTTTTTTTTTTTTGGACTCAGAGCATGTTTTTATGTGATCAAATAAAAATGTGTCACTCCTCACATAAAGCCTTTCAGTGGCTTCTCATTGTTTTTACAGTGAAAACAACACACATCGATGTGTAAATACTCTGCATGTTTTGGCACGCACCTAACTTCCCAAACTCTTCTATATAATAGTGTCCCTAACAGCAGCCACAGTGGCTTTCTTCCAGCCCCTCATATTCGCCATGTCTTCTCTTAGTATGTAACTTTACATGTGCTGTCCCCTCTGTGCAATTATGTTTTCCTTTGTCTCCCTCAGTTCAAAGGATTCCTCTGGTTTGTATGAATGTGTTTTCCTTAAAATCTTTATTGTATCGTTAGTGTTTGTCGTGAGTGCCTGACCCACACGCTAAGTATTTTGTAAATACTAGTTCAATGACTGGATGACAACCTAACAGTGACTTATTGAGAGATGATTTGCAGTAAATTGTGTTTTTATTGAAGCTGAAATACACTTACCTTGGCTTTAAGTTATAGTGTTCAATAAATGTCAGCCTGAAATGTATTAAAAGCAATTTTGGACTTTGTGTTTACATCCACAGCCAACAAGTTTGTTTATACAAATAGACTGTGACCATCAAGTGGAACACTGACTTAAAGGTTCTGTTCCTTGTTAAAAAAAAAAAAAAAGGAGAAGATGATAGATTATATTTTAAGATTTCATATTGCTGAAGCGTGTCTTTGACAAATTTGCATTGATGATAAACATGAGAATTCTGATTATTTCTACCTATACAAATAATGTGTTATTTTCTGTGTTCTAGTATTTTTTCCTCTCAAATCCTCAGGCCTGTTAGGATTAAGTTTGTTTCTTCTCATTTCCACTTTTATGTATAGTACTTATTTACACAATAGTCATATTAATATTTCTTACCAAACCACATTAAAGATGATTTTTCACTGAATTGTTTATTTTCCTAACCATAGTTATCTGAAGGGCATTTTTATCTACTTTAAAAGACAAGCTTTGAAACCCATAATAGTGTTGGATAGAAATGTACCTAATAATACATCACTAATTACACCTGTATGTCCTATTGATTCTCTGTATAAAATATATCTTAGGTCAATTTACCAATCTCTATATGCACTGATACAGTGTTGGTCCCTGGGATCACTATTTCTTTCCTAGACTACTAATACAAAAATTAGACTTCCTGCTTTTATACCATAGATATCATGTGCTGTGTGCTCAGTTGCTCAATCTTGTCCAACTCTTTTTGACCCCATGGACCATAACCTGCCAAGCTCCTCTGTCCATGGAATTTTCCAGACAAGAATACTGGAGTGGATTACCATTTCTCCTCCAGGGAATTTTACTGACCCAGGAATGGAACCCACAGCATTGGCAGGCAGATTCTTTACCACTGCACCATCATCAGTTCAGTTGCTCAGTCATGTCCGGCTCTTTGCAACCCCACGGACCACAGCATGCCAGGCCTCCCTGTCCATCACCAACTCCCAGAGTCTATCCAAACTCATATCCATTGAGTCAGTGCTGCCATCTAACAATCTTATCCTCTGTCGTCCCCTTCTCCTCCTGCCTTCAATCTTTTCCAGTGTCAGGGTCTTTTCCATTGAGTCAGTTCTTTGCATCAGATGGCCAAAGTATTGGAGTTTCAGCTTCAACATTAGTTCTTCCAATGAACGCCCAGGACTGATCTCCTTTAGGATAGACTGGTTGGATCTCCTTGAAGTCCAAGGGACTCTCAAGAGTCTTCTCCAACACCACAGTTCAAAAGCATCAGTTCTTCAATTTCATCATCATATTCACACACAAAAGCCAGATCATTTTGAAACCTAGTTGATATCATACACTTTTTAATGTAGAATCTGTGAATACTTACTCATTAAATTTAGAAAAAAATCCAAAATCGTTATTATAGTCTATGAGATTTTACATAATTTAGCTCATGTCAGTCCCTCCAGCCTCAATGTTTACTGCTTTTGTTTTTTCTCATAGTGTTAATTGGCATTTCTCATTGTTATTTAAGAAATTTCTTTAAAAAATATGAAGATTTTCCTCACTTTAGGTCATTGTCCTTGTTCACGAGTAGGATCTTAAATTCCATTCCCTGTGTCAGGGTGACATGTAGAAATGTCTTAGCAATCAGTGCATATTATTGGTTTACAGATTTGTTTAATGTGAAGCTCAAACTTTTCTTTGTTGATTGTATATCAAGGTTCTCTGTCATTAACAGTGGACATAATGAGGAAGCCTATGTACATGGGTTGTTGCTGGGATCTATCTTATGTTTGCAGCAGCCTTGGACCAAGACAAAATTGTGGGTGATACAATGGATAAATAAAGAGAAATAGGGTCTTTGATTTTCATATTAACCTTCTAGGTCAAACTCTTCCTCTGTGTCTTCTAGTCTTAGAGCCAACAAATTCTTTATTGTTTAATTAGATGCAGTTGATTTTTCTGTTTCATAAACCATTTTATAATGTCATGAAAACACTAGCTATGGAAAAGATACTTAACTTAGACTCATTTTTGTCGTATATAAAATAAAATATCACTACCTAGATAGATTCTTATGAGGATTAGAAATAATGCACATGACACTAAGGAATATGTAGCTACTGGCTACAATAATCACAAAATTCTGCTTCTCAGACTCAACATTGTTTAAGAAATTTTGAGTGAGAATAAGCATTTAGTTACTCTTTTTCTTCATTATTTTGTACTATCTACTTAATATATCACTTTATTGTATTTGAAGTTATTTTATATCATCACCCTCACTTCCCACATGGCAGTAGTGGTAAAGAAACTGCCAGCCAATGCAGGATTCATAGGAGATGTGGGTGAGGAGGGCACAGCAATCCATTCCAGTATTCCCGCCTGAAGAATCCCATGGACAGAGGAGGCTGGTGGGCTACAGTCCATAGAATAACATAGAGTTGGGCACGACTGGAGTGACTTAGCATGCAAGCAAGTCCAAATATTGAAAATAGGCTCCCAAGTTTGGTTTGCCACAACCACATAATTGCAACGGTCCATCTTTATTTCTCCAGTGTTAAGTGTATGCTCCCTGACAATGAGCAAGTCCCTCTTCTCTAGGTGTCAGAATTTCTTGAGAGTGTGCACTAGTGTGAAAGTCAGTACTACAAAAGATATAGCAAAAACATCCAACAGATGCTTCAGAAACCAAATCCCTGCAGGTTCAAGTTTGAAAATAAAATACCTGCTAGCAGAGTCAATGAACTCAGGCTTCCCTGGTGGATCAGATGGTAAAGAGCCTGCCTGCAATATGGGAAACCTGGGTTCGATCCTTAGGTTGGGAAGATCCCCTGGAGAAGGAAATGCCAACCCACTCTAGTTTTCTCGCCTGGGAAATCCCATGGATGGAGGAGCCTGGTGGGCTACAGTCTATGGGGGCACAAAGAGTCAGACAGGACTGAGTGACTTCACTTTCACTTTCATTGGCTAGTGTCTCCAGAATCTGCTGTGTCTCACCTTCTCAGCTGAAGAGGCTGCTAAGTGATTACTAACAGTACATGGAATGGGAATATATGTTGTGGCCTGTTATTATAATCAGTAAATATATAAGGCCAGTTACCAATTGTCTGGAAACAGAATGAAGAATTAGAATATTGTGTCAAACCTATTTTCACTTCATAATGCTTTGTAAGAAGAAACTTTAAGTATATAATTAAAAGCCTATTTAATTCTAGTGATGGTTGTGCATAAAAATGTTTCCCTTATGTTAATATTTCCACTTATAACATTACTGGAAAAATGACTTTTTGAAAAATCTGTTTTAAAAGTATATCTGGAAACCTGGTATCTTTTAAACTGCATGACTGATGGGCTGGATGTTTTCAGATGCCAGAAGCCAGCACGGAAGATCCCACCCATGACAAGGTCATGTGGAAGAGACCTGATAAGCAAGGCTTCAGAACTCAAAGGAACCCCTGGACCTGCTCGAACGTCTACCCCCAAACCAGAGTCTGTCTGTCTTACTATTTTATGCCTTTCACCAACTCTTCTGACATTAACAGGGGGCCATCCCCGACCACCTTTCTCTGGAGAAAATCAACTTAGGGCTCTAGCTAATAAGTCTCTTGGGCATGAAAGGAGTATTTCATAGCATTCTAGCTTGCCTGACAGGTTTATCCAGACTCTTGCAGCTACGCATGTGATTATTCACAGCCTCCCAACTGTGAGAGGCACGGGAAGCCTAAAACATTATAAAAATATAGAGAGTATTTTGAAGAATTTAAAACTATTACAGTAGTACTGGTGTAGTATTTCACTGTTGAGCCAATTCTTGCTGCTAAGTTCCCATATCTTTTATCCACTGTGCGCCTGGGACTGCAATTGTTAATGTAGTTGGAATCTAAGAAAAACAAGCAATAGCCTTGGAATTAACCATATCAGACCTTTGAGCTAATTGGTTCTTTCTTTGTTGTAACTCACTGTACCTTTGCTCTGTGAGAATATAACTCTGTTTAATAATTTCTGAGGCTGACATAGATTAAAAATATAAAGAAAAAACATTTCAAGGGAAATAAGTTTTTTGGTTGACCAGCCTTTATCCAAAGCGGGTCATAAAATGTCCACAGGCCTCCAAGGCCAGAAGATAATGTACACAACATTGTTTATGGGAAAGGTATGCAGAAAAAAATCCTGGTTTCGATAAAGACAACACAGATGTAATGTATGAGCTGACTCTGTATGACATTGCATCTTTCATTTCCCTCTGTGTACAAGTCAAGGTATAAAAGTTCCTTTTGAAAATAAAGTTATGGGCCTTGCTCACCGAAGCTTGGTCACCAATCATTCTTTTTCTCTCTCTCCTTTTCTCCCTCTCCCTCCCTCTCTTTTTCAGACTGATCCCTTGGAGCACAGAGGCTCCCTGCATTCACTTTCCTGCCTGGGCTCCTAAGACCCAATCAAGAAGACACTCTGCGTCTTCACTCTGGCAAGAGGGTGCTTGCGGCCTCCCGTGAACAGAACAAGTCCCTTGTCTGGGGCTTTATTGGCATTCTGTGTAAACCAAGGAATATCAGCTTCTATTCTTTCCTCTCTCATTCATTCATTCATTCATTTGCTGATGCCATCACACTTCGGATACCCTGGATCCAACCAGGACAGGACCCCAGCATACGGCTCTGTGCAACCCCATAGACGGCAGCTCACCTGGCTCCCCTGCCCCTGGGATTCTCCAGGCAAGAATACTGGAGTGGGTCGCCATTTCCTTCTCCAATGCATGAAAGTGAAAGGTGAAAGTAAAGTCACTCAGTCATGTCCGACTCTTCGCAACCCCATGGACTGCAGACTACCAGGCTCCTCCATCCATGAGATTTTCCAGGCAAGAGTACTGGAGTGGGGTGCCATTGCCTTCTCTGATAATGCACTATAAATTATCTTTTAATGCTATTGGGTGCCTCTGGTCATTGAAATTCCCTTAATTATACTGTTTGAAAAGGCCAAGTTAAAGTCAATGAATCACTAACTATTAATTAATTACTTAGATTGTTTCTTTTGTATCTAGATAAGGGCACCATATAGAACACAGAGCATCAGTCCTAGAAGACAATAATACCAGCCAAAAGTAAAAAAAAAAAAAGAAAAAAAAATAAAACACAGTAACAGGGATGACAGGGAACTAAACATCAACCTAACTTTGAGAATTTTGACCATAGGCCTACTTTTGCTACCACATACTGACATCACACACTTACTCTGGTCATTTTGACAGCATTTATTAAAAGCATTTATTTTTCTATCCAAGAGCAATTATATTTGATTATAATGCTTCCCTGGTGGCTCAGAGGTTAAAGAGTCTGCCTCCAATGTGGGATACCTAGGTTCGAGCCCTGGGTCAGGAAGATCCCCTGGAGAAGGAAATGGCAACCCACTCCAGTATTCTTGCCTGGAGAATCCCATGGACGGAGAAGCCTGGTAGGCTACATACAGTCCATGGGGTCGCAAAGAGCTGGACACGACTGAGCGACTTCACCACTTCACCATCACCATAATGTTACATGCAAAATTCAATATTATCTTTTTTCAGGACGAGGAAGAAGTTGGTATTAGGATGAGCTAAGAAATTTTTTACAGTGCTGGTACAAAATGAAATTTATAAAGTATCTCAAAATAATAATAATGATGATAATAATAGCATATAGTTTTATTGTAACTACTTGTGCTAGGTATTATCCTAAGCAATTTATACACACTAACTAATTTTTGAGTTGGCTGCTTCAGAGCAACCTCATTAGATAGTTTATACTATTATTTCCTTTTTATACATGAAGTAACTGAGACATAGAAGTTGAGTAAGTTACTCAAATCCATGGACCTAGTAGGTTTTAGTGGAGAAAGACATTGCAACCCACTCCAGTATTCTCACCTGGAGAATCCCAGGAACAGAGGAGCCTTGTGGGCTGTTGTCTATGGGGTCGCACAGATTTGGACATGGTTGAAGTGACTTAGCAGCAGCAGTGACTTAAGCAAGATCCTGCTCTGTCTAGAAATCATGACAACATAAATCAAGAACTCAAGTTTATTGATTGAATAAAGTTTACTAAATGTCTATGGACTTCCCTGGTGGCTCAGATGGTAAAGTGTCTGTCTACCACGTGAGAGACCTGGGTTCCATCCCTGGGTTAAGAAGATTCTATGGAGAAGGAAATGGAAACCCACTCCAGTACTCTTGCCTTGAAAATCCCATTGACGGAGGAGCTTGGTGCAAGCTACTATCCATGGGGTCACAAAGAGTCCGGCACGACTGAGTGACTTCACTTTCACTAAATGTCTACAGATTTTTTTTTCCATTTTAAATATCAATTTATACATTCAACTTTCACTACATGAGAAAGTGTTAGTTCACTCAGTCCGTGTCTGACCCTTTGCATTCTCATGGACTGTAGCTTGCCAGACTCCTCTGTCCATGGAATTCACCAGGCAAGAATACTGGAGTGGATAGCCATTCCCTTCTCCAGGGGATCTTTCCAACCCAAGGATTAAACCCTTGTTTCCCACATTGCAGGCAGATTTTTTTTTAACCTTTTGAGTCACCAAGGAAGCCCACAGGAGAACTTAGTCTAATTAAGAAAACTACTGTTGAATATTGACTTAGGACTTTGATGCTAAAGTACCAGACTTGCTTTACGAGCTCAGCAGCTGTCCTACATTGACTCTCTCACTAACAAGCCCAGATAACAAAATGCCACCTGCTATTTCATCTGAGAGCTTTTATAACTTCTATTGTTATTTTCTCTTAACTAAGAACTATCTCATTTCCAATGTCTATATTTTTTTTTGTATACAGCCAACATGTGATTCTGGATTTTACAAATTGTCAGTAAATAAAACTAGGCAAAATGCTTTCCTAGTTTTTGTTACACAAATAAATGTGTTACACAAATCACAATCTTGCAGACCTGAAATTCTTGACTGCCTAGGACTCTGGTAGCTTGCTATTAGCAGAGATCTCATCCTTACAGACTGCAGTGGTGCTCCCATAAAGCTTGTCTTTCTCTTTATCACTTTCATTTATATTCTTTAATTCCTATGTCTTTATATCACAAAAGATTATAGTCAATAGATTATTTATATATCACAGAAAGTGTACAAGGAAACTCATAAAACACTCTATATTGAACATATAGAAACATCATTATATAAGATTTACTAGAAAAAATTTTTTCTTGATTGTAGTGTAAGTCATATTAATAAAATTCAGTATTTTATTGAGAGAATCTGGGAATATTTGAGTTTTAAATTATTCAGGAAGTATTGTTTGTCCATCTCACCCTTTTCTAACCATACTCGTGTTATCTGAAACTGTCTCTCCAACCACTGTCTGTCCCAGCCAGACCAAAGTCCCTCTGCTTCATTAGATTTAGACTAAATAGTTAAAGGGACCTAAGAAAAGCTACTATCCTTTTGTCCATTACAGTGTTTAAAACTCTTGGGAAGAAGTTTAGTCTTTTGCTCACCGACAGAGCTCCAAACCCAGCTTCCTCATTTACCGCTGACTTGTCTATCTGCCCAATGGATCCTTGTGCCCCGTGGTGTCTATTTTCCCTCTGGTACTTTCTTAGGAATTACTCTACTTGTGTATTCTCAAGGTCCGCATATATTTTGATTAAAATTTTCTTAACTTGTATTTGTTTATCATGGTAGTATTTATTTAGCATGGTCTTCCCTATGCCACATAAGAAGTAGAAACTCAGTAAAGCGTCTGTCTACAATGCGGGAGACCCAGGTTTGAGCCCTGGGTTGGGAAGATCCCCTGGAGAAGGAAATGGCAATCCACTCCAGTACTATTGCCTGGAAAAATCCCACGGACAGAAGAGCCTGGTAAGCTACAGTCTATGGGGTTGCAAAGAGTCGGACACAACTGAGCGACTTCACTTCACTTGGTTGGTGTGAGAAACATAAATGCCTGAGATCAGGCTTTCAGAATCTGTTGGGCAATGGAGAATTAATGAAAATGAAAGGTCCTTGGGAGATTTTTTTTTTATAGTAGGGTAAGACAATTAATTGAGGTAATTTTTATGGCTGAGTTACCCTGCCAAGGAGTTGGGAGAAGAAGAGTTCAAAAATATGTGCTGAAACTTCCATCCTTACCCCCCTACCCCAGAAACAGAAAACAAAACCTAAACACTAGACAGGATCCTATGTAACGTGACCCTTTCTTCTAATTCCAAATGTTTTCTTTTCCAAGCTGGAAGTTTGTTTCTGGTACTTCTTATATTATCCCAAAACTTGATGATTAATCAACATTTCTTTTATTAAAGGAATTCACAAAAGGTATAGGCTCAATATCATGTTTGCATATAAGTTTCTTCTAGTGTAAACAGTCTCTATATTGCTGTGGAAATTGAATTTCATTTACATCATCTCCCCCCTTAATTATTCAGATTGACTCTTCCTTATAATACTATACTAAGCTCAAGTATAGTAAGATCACATTCAGATAAATAAGTTATTTAGAAACAACAGGTAAGTCAATAAATTGGCTTCATAATTTGATTGCAGTCAAAGTTTTTGTTGAAATTTTCAGGCTTGATTTCTAATTTCTGATAATTTTTATGACAAATCATACCATCCAAATGATACAGAAAATACATATTGACTGCTAAATTAAAATAACAGAAACATTCTTCTAGTTTACTATGATTACATAATATACATAGTTAAGTCTTCTAGAGTTATTTAATAGTGCAAATAAAATAATAAAAAAGTAATAGTCACAAGAATAGGATAATGGGGGAAGAAAAAGCCACCTGCAGAGCTACAGAAAATTAAATACTGAAAATTAAATACTGACATAATAATCCACAGAAAACTGACTTTAAACTTGCAGAAACTCTGGAGTAACTCCAAGACTGAAGGCACCAGGTACACTTGAATGTAATAAGATGTGATCATGAAGCTGAAATCAGAAGTGTGGGTTAACATATTATTGTTGAAGGGTCAATAAGAAACAAATCTCAACTGCTTAAGTGTTTGTCTGTAGCCGTTCATATCCAATTCTGAAAAATAGAATACGGTTGTGTTCTGGTGATATTTGTTCCCATTGAGGTCAACAATGAAACGTTGCCTAGAAACAGCAGCATTAAGTGGCATGCTCAAAAGAAAATACTCCCTGAATTTTGGGGGGGGGCATTTAATGCAGAGACCAATTTTTTGTTGTATCATCCCTTGATAAAGCATGCGTTCACACATACCCACTTCCAATCAGCTTTCTTTCCATGCTAGTGATCAAACAACCCAGGAGGAGGCAGAGAGAGAGATCCATGAGAGATGATTTCAAATTAAGTTCTTTTTTAAATTAGGGATTAAATATGGTTGACTAGACCAAATATAGTTTTAGGGCCTGGGGAAGAATTAAGGATGGGAATAGAAAAAAGAGAAAAACCAAAGATACGATAATTTTTCTACCCAGATAATACCAATATTTAACCCCCTCTTAAATTATGTGAATATAGAACATTATAGAGAGCAAACGTGACCAATATTTATATGATAATGGAAATGTAAATCAAGTATTTATTTAACTAAAAGCTGTAATTCAAAATCATTGAGAGAATGAGGCAAGGGAAATATATATTTTTTAATGCAACAAAGGAGATCTAAAGTATCTTCCATAATAAGAGATTGCTATACAACATCTAAAATTGAAACAAGATGTTGAACCAAAAGTAAGAATTTAGTAATGGAACTTCAGATAGAAGAAAAATTATCTAAAATTACTGAAATTATTTGAAAGTGCTTCAGTGTTTCATTATCAACTATCTAATCCTACCCATTTGACACATATACACATATATGTGTATATTGATATGCATATATATGTATATATACTTACACACAGGTATAGAAAGTTAGCCTTCCCTTCTTGTCTAACCCTTCTTTCCATCTCCTCAACCTCATCTCCTCAAGTAACCTAATAAAATGATGATTTTAAAAGATGATTCCTCAGATTGAAATAATGAACCCAACATTTTGTTGGTGTTGATTCATATTTTTATAATTTTCAAATAAAATCTTAATGATAATGTCAAAGAAGTGAACATCTATCTACAGTCTGAGGTCAGATAAATTAAGTTCAACATTTGGTACTCTTTACTAGATATATCTCTTCAGGCAGACTATTTAATTTTCCTGTGTTTCTTTCTCCATTTATAAACTATGATACAAATATAATTTATAAGGAATTGTAACAAAAAATGAATATAAAATATTAGTGTAGTATTTAGTTCCTGGTGCAAACAAACACACAATAAATAATAATTGCAATTGTGCCAAAGAAAAAACACATATTTTTAAAAGTATAATGATATAGTCATCATTTTAATTTGTTCTTTAGTCCTTTTTAAAGACAGGCTGCTATATACTTTATTAAAGCAGAAATATTTATGGACTTTAGATTAAGTCATTTCAAAGGTGATGTTGCTCTAGAGTCACATTTTTTCTATACAGTTTAAATAATGGGTCATGAAGCTGTTACATCATAAAATTTTTTATTGTAATTATTAAATCAGATGATTTGAGGGCCTGTTTTAATTTTTAATTTGTTTCACAAAGAGACTTTAGAAAAATATGTGCCCTATTTTATTTTTATTTTTTATTTTCTTATCTCATTTTTGTCTGTTTGTTTTCTTGTTATTGTACTCAAATTTTGAAATTTACATAAGCTACTTTCTTATGTAATATAGATAATATAGACAAATGCATGTATTGAAATGTCACGTTTTGATATGNATATGTGCCCTATTTTATTTTTATTTTTTATTTTCTTATCTCATTTTTGTCTGTTTGTTTTCTTGTTATTGTACTCAAATTTTGAAATTTACATAAGCTACTTTCTTATGTAATATAGATAATATAGACAAATGCATGTATTGAAATGTCACGTTTTGATATGGCTTCTTCCAGTGTCATTATTTCTATTCTCTATTATTTAACTCAGGGTTCATTAAGAGAAACAGAGACATTATAAATGATACAGATATTGTAAAAATCAGCCCTTACATATTTGTGAAGTTGGTGAAGGTATCTGTGCATGGATGTTGTCTATATTATATATTTGGTCAAATTTGCTATAGGTTAGTCAGTTCAGCAATGGGGAAAGAAAACTGACATGGACAGAACATGAACAAACTGAAATCTCTGAAGACAACTAAGACATATGAGAGAAAACCAGAACTTGCATCTGTTTTTCACCACTTCCAATCTCTGAGAGAGAAACTAGTCCTCTTTACCATGGAGTTGCACGTGCACTTGACTAAAGACTTGGGAAAGCTGAAGAAGGAGATTGGGCAGAGCCTGGAAGTTGCAGGTATGATGCTGCTCCACACCAATACAGTTTGCTAGAAGACCAACAATTACCCTGTGTCAACTGTCAGAGGAGGAAAATATGGCTGCTGCTTCACTTATATTTTCCATATCTCACAAACATTAATTTCTCTTATGAATTACATAGGAAGAGATTCCAGGAAACAGAATTCCAGCTTTCCTAAAGTGCCCCAGTATAAAGTCACATTCTGTATCTCATCAATTTGACATTCATTCTCATCTCTCTTAACTAGAAAGCTGCTGCTGCTGCTAAATCACTTGTTGTGTCTGACTCTGCACGACCCCATAGAAGGAAGCCCAGCAGGCTCCCCCATCCCTGGGATTCTCCAGGCAAGAACATTGGAGTGGGTTGCCATTTCCTTCTCCACTTAACTAAAATATATTGCAAATAAAAACAATAGCAAGCCCATTCTTCTGCTAATAGGATAAGTATGTCTGTTGCACAATTGAAAACTGCTAATCAAAAGAGGATACAACTCTTTTATTCCATCTTTGGATACTGTTCACTTTTCTTTTAACTTTGTCAAACTTCTACTTTCATATTTTATAACTTACACACTGATATGTAAGGTCCAAAACAATGAACACATACTATGCTAAATGGTAAGGGCATGGGAGACAGGAGGAAACCAAACTGATTATAATAGATACATACATAAAACTTTTAAGGTAAAGGGAAAATACTCAACTCATACAGACTTCAAGTTGCAAGGATCATGTGCTCATACCCGGTATTTATATTTACTTTCTACAAGGTACTCAGAACCTTGACACTTATAAGCACTTGATTGTTAAGTGGCTATCAGTGGTAATTTAGATAACTGTTTTGCCTGTGTGTGTGTATGTGTGTGCGCGTGCGTGCGTGCGTGTGTGTTAGTCATGTTTGACTCTTTGCAACACAACAGACTGTAGCCCACTAGGCTCTTCTGTCCATGGGATTCTCCAGGCTAGAATACTGGAGTGGGTTGCCATTTCCTTCTCCAGGGGCTCTTCTCAACCCAGGGATAGAACCTAGGTTTCCTGCATTGCAGGCAGATTCTTTACCATCTGAGCCACCAGGAAAGCCCCTTTTTGCCTCTACTTGTCAGAAATTAGCAATCTCTCTTTTACCAAAGCAAGTGAAATCTTTAATGCCTTTAAATTTAAACAAATAAAGTATTCAATTGTAGATGTTAGTAGTGATCTAGCGAATTGCTGAAATGTTAATGTTAAGTGGTTAAGCCCTTAAATGATTTAATTTGGAATATAATTTCTCAATTAAATGATACATTTTCTAGTTCTGAGTGCAATTAATTTAATAATGCATATCCCTGTATACAGATGAATTCTTAATCAGATCTTTTGAGAAAAATTCAAGAGCAATTTTGACTATCTAACCTTTCATTAGAAAGGTTTCACAATTTTCAGTAATATCACAAACAATCCTCAAAATTAAAAAAAAAAAATTATGAACTACCGAAATCTATGATGTGATTNTTGCTTCTATCACCAATCACATGCACAGCTGGGTATTGTTTTTGCTTTGGCTCCATCCCTTCATTCTTTCTGGATTTATTTCTCCACTGACCTTAGTCATGTGATTTTTGCCTATGTACTTTCTCCAGAACTGGTTGTTGAAAAGCCCTTTGATTATAAGTAATTCATTGCCAAGTAAAAGTAAATCCAAATGTTCAACATGAGGTTAATGTTAATTCTAGATATTCAAAAGTTATTATAGTAGCATCAGTGGTAACTCATCCACATCTTTGAAAATATATGTAATAATTTGGACTATTCATCAGGCACAATTTCTCTTCTTCATTTTGAGATACATAATCACAAAGAATTCTGTTGTTTAGATAATCCTGCTTCTGTTGGTGCTCAGATTTTCAAGAATAGCCTTTCCCTATTTAATTTTGTCTTATTTATTTAACCTAACTTACATCTTGGCACTGTATTACCAAAAGCTTTACAGTTATGCTATCATTTTAAAAAAAAATAATAAATTAAGAATCATAATAAATAGAATAATGAATAATTTATGTAAAATTTTCATATCTGCTGTCTCTTTTTGAGTCACCATGCTCAAATAAGGAGTTTATTTATGTTTACCTACAGTATATGCATGCATTATACCTATAAACAGATCTCCTCTCTTTCTCTCTCTTCATCTGTCCAAATTATCGTCTAACAGTAATATAGGACAATGCCTTTTTCATCCATTATGACGATATGTTTTTTTGCAGAAAATATTTACTGTTTTAGATGTGGAGAATGAAATGATACTTTGAAAACTGAATTGAAAACTTCTGCCTTCAGTAATGATAGACTAGGCAAGTTGAACCAAATAATCTGATGAAAACAACCAGAATACTCATCACATTTTATCTCAAATTGCTCTCAGTACAACACAGCTATTAGGTTGGACCTTTATATAAGTCTACATAAGAACATTAAATTAAATAAGTGATTGACATATGTAAAAAATGAAGCCTTCATTATAGCTCTAGTTACTATATTATTATTTTACATAGCCTTTTGCAAGGCAAAATATTTTATGAGGTATGATTTCATTTTTTTCTTTTTGTGGTTCATGCTTTTGATATCAGATCTAAGAATTTTTTAACTCTAAATGTATATGAGGTTTACATCTTTTAGTATATCTCAACACAAACTTTGAAAAATGCACTGTCATCACAACAAAAAGCTTCTTAATGATTTTCTGTCTTGTTATCACTTTTTGAATAAATGAAGCAACCTATAGAGTTGGAACGATTCTGCCAGATGCCTACTGTCTTATTGAACCACTAAATGCTACAGCATTGTATACCTATTTAGATTAATTGTGATTAAATTTTAAAGCTGAGTTGGTTGAATTGCTTCATCATTTAATTAAGATAAAGCCTAATTGTTTTTCTATCCTTTTTTGAAAGTGTGTGAGTTTCTGATTATTGGCTTAGTATACTTAAGAATTTAAAACTGTGGATGAAAAATTTAGCTACTTCATGATTTCGAAATATATATCTTTTGTGAGAAGATTCTTCACACATTTTGTGTGTATTTAAAAAATTCTAAAAAATGATATCTCATCTCTCAGGGACAAAAAAAAATTACAATAGAAGTATTTGTAGCCCCTTATTCCCAACAACAATGATACATACAAATAGACATACCCCTTCTATGGAAGAGCATTTGTTTGATCAACTGTCCTGCTGGTGTTCTGTTGGATCCCAATAAAATGTAGACTGAAAAATTCAAAGAGGCCAAAAACTCTAAATTTGTCTACAGTCATGTAGAAATATAACAGGGAACAAACAAGATGATTTAAAATATGGTAAGACTGAGAGGGATGGATAAAGAGTTATAAAATATGGTAGGATTGAGAGGGCTGAATGGAGAGTTATCAGTCACAGAGGGGTTTAGCACAAAGAGAAGCTGGTTAAGAAAAGCCATGTAAAGTGAGAAAGTAAAAATTCCATTTAGGACTAAGCTATGCAACTTTACTCTGAAATATTGCATAATTGTGAATTTTGAAAAAAAAATGCAAGAAGGCAATTGCTTTTGCTTCACAATTGAATTATAACATTATTGAGGGCAGTATGCACATTTTCATGTACTCTTCTAAAAATTAAGTTGCATCAATAAATACACCATTTTGTTATGATAACATAGTAATGTGTCTGGATCTCCCATAAAATAAAAGGCTCTCATGGGTCTCTCAGTTTTGTCTGACTCTTTGCCACCCCATGGAATTCTTCAGGCAAGAATACTGGAGTGGGTAGCCATTCACTTCTCCAGGGGATCTTCTCAATCCAGGGATTGAACCCAGGTCTTCCACATTGCAGGTGGATTCTTTACCAGCTGAGCCACCACCGAATCCCACTGATGAGAAACAGGAAATTTGAGTCTCTCTTTCTCATTACTTTCTTCCTTTCATGTGTTAGTCGCTCAGTCGTGTCCAACTCTTCGCCACCCCATGGACTATAGCCCACCAGGCTCCCCTCTCCGTGGGATTCCCCAGGCAGGAATATGCTTCCTCTCTTTCCCGGCAAGCAGCCCGGCGGGGCACCCTCTGAGTCCGATACCTGCTGCTGGGGCGCTGGCAGCCGCCGCCTGCCTGTGCCATCCGACGTCGGGGGTCTTCACCGCTGCGGGCCTGCTGCCTGTGGGGGCCGCGTGTCTCCCCGTGCAGGAGGCGGACCGGGAGGTCAGGTCACCGCAGACAGGCCTGGAGCGCTGGGGGCCAGCCCTGAGCAGCCGTGATTATAACAGGAGAGAAGGAAAATGTGGGCCCAGATTCTTCTTAATTCAGCATGGCTTAACTGTCAATGTAAAAAGTTTAATAGATATTTATGACAAATAGAGCTTCTGTGTTCCTGTTGATGGATTTAGGACACTGGAGTGATTCACTGTCTCAAGCTAACTCAGTCCAAAGCAGGAATCCCTAAGAAGATAATACTTTCTCAGATCTCAGTGATGCTTTATTGCGACTGTGCTGCTAAGTACAGTTATCCTCTCGATTTTACACACTTTCATCACTTTCATCAGCCTTTTTGGAGAAGGAAATGGCAACCCACGCCAGTATTCTTGCCTGGAGAATCTCACGGACAAATTTTCTTTCCTAATAGAATCTAAACCTTTCTCTTTCCCACTTCAGTTTAGAGGCTTTGCATCATAAGAGAGAAATGTTCTACAAAGGCCCCAAACCCTTGTGTCTAGGGAAAGGCCAGTCTTTCTAATAGTTTAATGATTCTCTCTAGGCTGATGTTGACCCAAACTGCAAGACTGACTCTCTCTTTACAATAAATTTTAATCTCGATTTTCACTGTCTTTCCAGAATTCTACTGCTAGTCTCTAAAGCTCTGTTTAAACTTAGGTGTACCCAATCAGTGAAAGTTATTTTCTTTCTCTTCCCTTTCACACAATGCCACATTTTACAAAACAGATAGGTAATTTAGTTCATCTGTTATATTGGATTGGCAAAAAATTTCATTTGGTTTTTCATATCTTATGGAAAGACTTGAATAAATTTTTGGCTGAACCAGTAATTATGGTATCTAGCTTGTATATTTTGTCTTCTCTGCTAAGGTCATACTTCACATCACCTTGTCAGTCATCTTAACTCCATTGACAGCCTTCTAATACTAGGCTTTTATAAGCACTCTGATTCATTCTGCAAAAATCAGCCACAGGATTTGTAAAGGCTTTATTAAATCACCTCACCCTACAACTTACCAGTTCTCTAAAGGTTCCATCACCATTGCAATGAAGTGCACACTCTTACTCTGGCATACCAGTTCCCGTGCAATCTGTCTGGCTAACTTCTCCAATGATCTCTCCCATGATTTTCTAATAGTCTTACTGTATTTTGCACAGAGAGCTCCTTTTTTCTGATTTTAAATTTCAGAATGATACTGTGATATATTTAAGGTCTTTACACTTGCTTTAACTCTTACTTAGAAAGCTTTGTTCAAAATACCTGCATGACTACCTTCTTCTTGTCAGTTTGCTCTAAGGTTAAACATTCCCTAAGAGGGTTATCTCCTGATAATGTAACTCAAGTAAGAATCCCAAATCCCCAACATCCATGAATGACTTATTTATTTGCATATTTATTGTCTTTCCAATCCCCACCCGTAAGGTAGGATGTAAATTTAAAGGAAACAATATTTTAACATTACTAATCTGTATTGGAAAGGATCTGCAAAGCTTGCAATTCTTAAAGGCCTATTCTGATATTATTTTCTTATCCATACCTATATAAACATATACAACTATGTGTCTCTATAATTCATCTGTCTAAGTTCCAACAAAACAAGGCCAGTTACTATTTCCTAAATACATCTAAAACTTTGCCCCTATGCATGCATTTTCAAAGTACTATTTTTCTAAGGTGTTGAAATACAAATAACCATGTATGCTCACTAATCCTTAAATATCATTTTATACATATTTAGATTAATTTTTCTACTTCTGTTCAGTAACCAAAATAATTATCCAAATAATGCAAATATTTCCAAACCACATGATGTTCATTTTCAAAATTGTCCTGTCATTAAACCAAATAATTTACAAGAGAAAATGTACTTTAAATAATATTGGAGACAAACTGATAGGAGATTCTAACTTTCTTCCTTACATAGATGAATAGCTATTTTTTAGAGGAATGTAAGTTCATAAATTATACATGAATACTAGTATTATCAGTCAGCTGAATAGGCCCACATTTTGTTTAGACTGTAGCCCACCAGGCTCCTCTGTCTATGGAATTCTCCAGGCAAAAACACTGGAGTGAATTGCCATTCCCTTCTCCAGAGGATCTTCCTGACCCAGAGATCAAACTGTGGTCTCCAGCATAACAGGCAGATTTTTTATCATCTGAGCCCCCAGGGAAGCCTGGATAGGATCTAACATTCCTTTTTTTCTGGTGACAAAATGTGAACAAAAATACATTTCCTGTTTCCCTCTGTTATAAAAAGAAACCTAAGTTGCAAATATCATATGTTCTTTTAGTAGCCTGTTGTATGTTTGATTTTATTATATGGTTCATAAGCAATAAACACTTGCTTTACATTTCCCAATGACTCTGTATATTTCAGACAGTAAACAGGAGTAGGGGACATTAAGAGAAGAAATCTAGCCTGTATTTCTCACCTATAATGTGCTCGATTTTATGCCATACAATTTGTATAAATAAATCACTTAATTCTCACAGAATCACATAAAGTAAGAATTAATTGATCACTCTATAATTTCTCTGGCTATTTGTGAAAATAGCAGAGTACAACAAAAAGAGACAGGAAGGTTTGAATTTGAATCAGTTTCTATCCCTTACAAAATGTTTGATTTTGTCACTTAAGTATTCTATCAGTTTTTTCTTCTCATCTATAAAATCCTAATGACTCTTATGTTGAAAGACTCCTTTCTTTTGTAATGAATCTCCTTGGAGGAATTCAGCATATTGCATTTCTTTAATTCTCTCTTTTCACTTTTCTTAGACCCCTCTATAGCTTGACTTTTGTTTTCTTCTTATATTGCTGCTCTTGTCCAGTTCACTGGTGCTGTCCACACACTTAAATCCAGTTATTATTTCATGGCCCCATTTGATTGGACCTGTTAACAGCTCTTCACACAGATGTTCATTCTCTCCTCTGATATATTTCATCACTTCTTCTCCAAGATACTGCTATATGTTGCTGCATCTATGCAAGAGTACTGGAGTGGGTTGCCATTTCCTTCTCCAGAGGATCTTCCTGACCCAGAGATCTAACTCAGGTCTCCCGCATTGAAACCTGCTGTACATCACAGCTGTTCCTTATTAACCCTGGCTGTTTATCCTTATATTCCCAACCCATTTGAAGGTTCAGAGTTTTGTCTTTTCCTCTTCTGAAACTAGCTTCCCTCCCTTGGTGAGTTCGTGCAGCCTAATGACTTCAAGTACAATATATTTGCCAATGGTCTTCCATTTATATGCTTAGTTTGTTATTCATTTTGACCTTCAAACAGAATATGTGCATTACTGACCCTTGTTTTTTCTCCTTCCAAACCCAGTTATACCCAAATGCATCCTTTCAGTTGCTTAGCACCAAAATTTCTGGAGTCCTCCTTGACTCTCCTCTCCACTTCCTGGCAATACTGTCTCCTCTAGAATCTTGATGCTTCTTACCTGATCTGCTGATATCTCCCTCAAACAAGTCTTCATCTTCTCTTCTAACTGAGATTACTTCAATAAGCTACCTAACTGGACTTTTACTTCTACCCTTAGTCCAATACAATCAATATCCAGAAGCCACTAGAATGGGAGGTATCACTCTAAGCCAAAGTCAGAACGTGTCACCTCTGAACTGTGATAGCTTCCAAGTTCATTCAGAGTAAAACCGTTATGCAATCTATGAAGCTGTATATAATCTTACCCCTCCAAGTCCTCCTTAACTCTATGACTTCATTTTCTATTTTTCCTGTCCTTACCCCGAATCAAATATTCTGGCCACACTGGCCTCTTTGATTCTCCTGTAAAGATTGTGCATGCTTGTGTGCTCAGTCATGACTGACTCTGCAATCCAATGGACTGTAGCCCACCGGACTCCTTTCTGTCCATGGGATTCTGCAGGTAAGAATGCTGGAGTGGGCTTCCATTCCCTTCTTGAGGGGATCTTCCCAACCCAGGGATCAAACCTGGATCACCTGCATTATAGACAGATTCTTTACTGTCTGAGCTATGGGGGGAAATCCCATGAAGATGATGTGTGCTCAGTCACTTCAGTTGTGTCCAACTCTTTGCTATCCTATGGACTGTAGCCCACCAGCCTCTCTGTCCTTGGGATTCTCCAGACAAGAATACTGGAGTAGGTTGCCGTGCTCTCCTCCTGGGGATCTTCCAAACCCAGGGGTAGAACCAGGGTTTCCTGCATTGCAGGCAGATTCTTTACCACTGAGCAACCAGGAAAGGCCTGTAAAGATTGTATATGCTAGAAATTCATGTGACTAAACAACTTACATTCTTAAATCTTTACTCAAACTTTATCATTTCAAGGAGAATTGTCTTATCACCTTTAATAGTATCCTTATGTTTAATAGTACCCTTATGTTTCCCAGCCCCTGACACTCTTGATCTCTATATATTGATAAGCTTTTTTCAATCTTCATACTTAACATTTGCTACATCAGTTTTATTGTCTATCTCTCCTTGTTAAAATATAAGCTCCATGAAGATAGGAATCTATTCTCTTTTATACACAGATAAACCCAAATGACTTGGCACATTGTAGCCACTTGCTAAACATTCTTGAAGTGAATGAAGTAAGTCAATAATTTTAGAAACTTAGCAAAATTCTACCCTTCATACATTTTGAATTTTGTGATTTGCTTAAAAATAGGTACTGATTTTATTTTAAATATATATACTTAAGTAACGTTATGTTGTAAGGAAATCTTCATATTGGTAGCAAAAAGAATGTAACATGGAAGTGCATGTGTATAAATAAGAAGCTCTTATGTTTATATTCTGATGAGAAGTAAAGCAATAATGGAATCAGGGATGCTGTTCACAAAGATTTTTATCTTTACTTGGAATTGGCAAAAAAAAAAAAAGTTATAAAGTTCTCCCTTGTGTTATCAGAAATATCAAAACAGAACATGGCTTGCAAGCAATGTTAAATAAGAGATTACATTAGTGGCCAAATGCAGACAGGTTGTCTGAAGGGAGTAGTTGAATACAATAGGTGGTTATTCTCATTGGAAGGTAGGAATGGGCAGAAGGCAGAAATATTTTAATCAGACATCTCTCTGTCCCTAGAAGGGATAGCTTAGGTATTTTAACTGCAGTAGCTGAGTTTTGCTAGAAAAATCATGTACAGACCAGGATCAAGGAAGTTGATACCCCTAAAGCTTCAAAATCTGTTCTTAATAGTCATGAATGGACAGCAGTGTTTTTAATCACTTTAAAAAGTAATTCATGAAACTATTTTTCAAAAATATTTTCCCTTAAGTTTAGTGTGCAAGTATATATGACAAGAATTTAATCAATTCTGATGCTAACATAAATTTTTATGAGACTTTTAAAAAAAAGTTAAGTCTAATAAATCTAAATCTAGTAGATCTAGTAAATCATTTAATTTCTTTTTCCTGAAGAAACTTGGAAAAGACTTAAACTACTTATTCAACATTTTCAGTGAAACAGTTACTATATGTTAAAGAAATTGTCTAAACTTTACTATGAAAATTTGTTAAAAACATTCCACTGTCTTGTATATTCTATTTTCTTGAAATATAGAGTATATCTTAATAACCTTTATATCTTTACTGTCCAACAAACAAGAAGCAGTTTTAAAAGATTGTTTAATAAGATGAAGAATGAATATATCTCTTCTACTAAGTACTCTGTTGGTATATTTAAAACAAAAATAATATCCTTTATATATACTTAAGTCCACTCTCTGTATTTGAGGAAAATTGACCCAATATCTGATTAGAGCAGGAAAGGCTACCCACTATATAAGAATATTAGTCAGTCAACTGTTCTGATTCACATGTGCATGCATGCACACTGACGCACACAGAAATGGAGGGCATTCTGAACAGGGGCATAACCATCATTCTTTCAAGAGATACAAGATGATATAATATTAAAAGCTTTCTTAATTCCCAGTTCCCTGGGTAAATTCCGAAGGCAACCAATGATAATAGATTTCAAATATCCTTTTCTGTAACTACTGATTTATCATACAACTAAAATTCTATTTTCCAGGCTCTACATTTAGGCTTTAGAAGAATATTAATATACTTCCACTCCTTTTACCTCTACTTCTTCCTTTCACCTACTTTGGCTCATTGAATCAATATTTTCCTATTGTTCAGCTTTTTAATGGGAACAAAGTCTCACAAGGGTATTTTCATGTTGTCTTTGAATTTTTACCAGGGGAGCCAAACCTGAAGATAATGGATAGAATTGCATGTACATTTTCCAGAGCAGTTGCAGAGCAGACAAAACTTTGCAGGGCATAATGAGAGGCATAATGAGCAGTGCAGTGCATATAACTCCGTATGTTGTTCAGTTGCTCAGTCATATCTATTTGCAACCTCATGGACTGCAGCATGCCAGGCTTCCCTGTCCTTCACTATCTCCCAGAATTTGTTCAAATTCATATCTGTTGAGTCAATGATGACATCCAACCATCTCATCTCCTTTTTCCCCCTTCTCCTTCTGCCCTCAATCTTTCCCCAGCATCAGGGTCTTTTCCAATGAGTTATCTCTGCATCAGGTAGCCAAAGTATTGGAGCTTCAGCTTCAGCATCAGTTCTTCCAAAGAGTATTCAGGGTTAATTTCCTTTAGAATTGACTGGTTTGTTCTCCTTGCTGTCCAACGTACTCTCAAGAGTCTTATGCTACACCATAAAAATTTTTTTGCCACTTTATTTATATTTTTAATTGAAGGATAATTGCTTTACAGAATTTTGTGGTTTTCTACCAGCCATCAACAAAAATCAGCCATAGGTACACCTATATCCCCTCCCTCCCGAACCAAACCTCCCTTCCTTTTCCCTCCCCACCCCACCTTTCTAGATTGTCACAGAGCCCCTGTTTGTGTTCCTTGAGTCATACAGCAAATTCCCAATGGCTATCTATTTTACAAATGGCATTGTAAGTTTCCATGTTACTCTCTCCATACATCTCACCCTGTTCCTCCTCCCCATGCCCGTTGGCCTGTTCTCTATGTCTGTTTTTCCATGCTGTCCTGAAAATAAATTCATCAAAAGCATCTTTATATATTTCATGTATATGCATCAGTATACAATATTTATATTTCTCTTTCTGACTTATTTCACTCTGTATAACAGGCTCCTGGTTTGTCTACTTCATTAGAACTGACTCAAATGTGTTCCTTTTTATGACTGAGTAGTATTCCACTGTATATATGTACCATAGCTTCTTTATCCACTCATCTGTAGATGACCATCTAGGTTGCGTCCATGTTCTAGCTATTGTAAATAGCAACACCACAATTTGAAAGCACTAATTCTTTGGCACTCAGCCTTCTTTATGGGCCAAATCTCACATCCATACATTACTACTGGAAAAATCATAGCTTTGACTATACAGACCTTTGTCAGCAAAGTGATATCTCTGCTTTTTAAAATGTTATCTAGGTTTGTCATAGCTTTTCTTCCAAGGAGCAAGTGTCTTTTAATTTCATGGCAGCAGTCACCATTTGCAGTGATTTTGGTGCCCATGGAAATACAGTCTGTCATTGTTTCCATTGTTTTTACATATATTTGCCATGAAGTGATGGTACTGGATGCCATGATCTTAGTTTTTTGAATGTTGAGTTTTAAGCCAGCTTTTTAACTCTCTTATTTCACCTTTATCAAGAGACTCATTAGTTTCTCTTCACTTTCTTCCATTAGGGTGGTATCATCTGTATATCTGAGGTTATTTATATTCATCCTGGCAGTCTTGATTGATTCCAGCTTGTGATTCATCCAGCCTAGCATTTTGCATGATGTACTCTGCATACAAGTTAAATAAGCAGGGTGACCATATACAACCTTGACATACTCCTTTCCCAATTATGAACCAGTCCATTGTTCCATGTCTGATTCTAACTGTTGCTTCTTGACTTACATACGGGTTTCTCAGGATGTAGGTAAGATGATCTGATATTGCCATCTCTTGAAGAATTTTCCACAGAGTTTTTGTGACCACATAGTCAAAGTCGTCAGTGTAATCTATGTTTTTCTCTATTTCTTTGCAATATTAACTCAATAAGGCTTTCTTATCTCTCCTTGTTATTCTCTGGAGTTCTGTATCAGTTGGGTATATCTTTTTCTTTCTTCTTTGCCTTTTGCTTCTCTTCTTTTTCTCAGCTATTTGTAAGGCCTCCTCAGACAACCACTTGGTTTCTTGCATTTCTTTTTCTTGGGGATGGCTTTGGTTACCACCTCCTATACAATATTGCAAATATCTGTCCATAGTTCTTCAGGCATTCTGTCTATCTGATCTAATCCCATGAATCTATTCATCACCTCCACTGTATAATCCATATTGCTTATAAAAATTACAGATTCATTAGAAGAATTTTGATTAATCAAAGAGATTTTGTAGGAATCCAGGATGCTGAAATGTTTCAAACCTAAATATACACTTCTTTCACACCCAAATTTGCAGATGTCAGTAAGAGAAACGCAAAGATATTTCTGATGTCTCCAAAAAAGCTGGACTCTCTGAAGGACATGTGCTATGATGCAGAACTTGTAGGGTTGTCCCATGCTACCACTAAAGAGAGCATGAGAGAGTTCTGTTAGAAACGTGGGAGTCACAGCACTGTGGAGACATTTGTGAACATAGGTATAATATTTATGCCCACATCTTATCCTAAGAATATTGAAGTATACTGTCACTAGCTAGACCAACTTCCATGGCAGTGGAAAAGGCAGCAAGTTCCAGTCAATTTGGAAGGACAAATATATATGATATTAATGATCAATCTTTCAGAATGAGTTCAAAGCAGAATTTCCCTTTGAAGGGTGGTCTTCTCATGAAATACACAGCTTTTGTTCTGCTATCACAATGAACAACCACGAGAAACTCATGAATGATATTATTTTCCTTGTTTTTAAAAAGTTATGCCCAGTTTCTATACCTTGATTTTGAAAGAAACAGAGCCAATATATTCACATAGAAAAGGTAGACTGAAAGAAGAAATTGGCAAAATGATGAAAAGATCAAATTATCCTTTTTCCATTCCTGGTCCCTGGTTCCAAGCCACAAGTAATATCTGAACTGCAAGGAATGGAGTTGTACTGACCCACATGTGAGGATGTAATTGTGGAGTTATCTCTGGAACACCTTGAGGAATGTGTGAATTTGGTGTACTCTGTATTTAATCATCTCTTAGTAAAATTATAACTGCTTTCTAATTTATAATCAATTTAAATTATATGAATTTTATTGCATTCTTTTTCCTAGACATTTCAGCAGTGTAAGCAAAGTAATAGCCCCTTTGATTCTGCATTTTAAATTTATTTTCTAAGACATTAGCTAACATGTCTGGTTTCTTTTCATAGGTATTTTTTTAGTTCTTTTCAGAATGAATTTATTTGTTTGAAAATATAGAAATGTATTTCATAAAAGTGCCTAAATTAAAACAAACAAGCAAACAAAAATCTTCTTTTCTACTGATTTCTAATGCTCTTATTTTTCTTAAGTTCTTTAGCATGTAAATGAGTCTTCATAATAGGTAGAAAGTTGAACCATAGATATCTTTAATAAAAACTTGAAGTCACTGAAAACTTTGTATTCACTCTTCTTTACAAGTTAACATCTTAAGTTTTGATCTTTTAAATTACATGTTTCTGTATATCCTTATTCCATAGATTCTTGTACTGTTCCCCTTTCAATCTTAGAACTAGACACTTTAAAAAATAATTTTTCCAGTGCTACACAGAACATAAAGTGACAAAAAAAAAATGCTGACAAGCTTATGTGGTTCCTGAGATGAAAACTAAAGCTTGGAGAAGTTGAATATTTTCTTCAAGCTTCCATGTCGTTAATAGATGGATTCTGGAATCATATCTAGCCTTTTTATTTATTTGTTTTTTTTTTCCCTTTATTCTAAATTGTTTTTCATTGACTGACTTTTCCCAGGGGCACAGCACAGCTAGAAATAGAAAGACTATCTTTGAATGATAATATCACAGTGAACATACTAAAAACATACTTTCTTGAACATACTAAAAACATTTATAAAAGTGGATTTTTAAGAGATGCAAAACATGTTGGGCTTCCCTTTGGCTTATAAGCATGTCATGGATTTTAATGTTTTTCTTTCTTTCCGTTTATGGTTTATTTTACACAATCTCCACACTCCTATTTTTCCAAAATCTTACAAATTATACAATCCGAGGAGCGATGTTGTATACAACCCGAGGAGCAACCCGAGGAGCAGTGGCTGCACAAGCGCAGGAGGGCCAAGAGGAGCCATCCCACATGGAAGGTCAGGAACGGTGGCGGTAGGGAGATACCCCTCATCCAAGGTAAGAAAAACCCAAGTAAGATGGTAGGTGTTGCAAGAGGGCATCAGAGGGCAGACACACTGAAACCATACTCACAGAAAACTAGGACCACAGCCTTGGACCTAATCACACTAGGATCACAGCCTTGTCCAACTCAGTGAAACCAAGCCATGCCTCTGGGGCANTCGATGGACGCGAGTCTGAGTGAACTCTGAGAGATGGTGATGAACAGGGAGGCCTGGCATGCTGCAATTTATGGTGTAGCAAAGAGTCAGACATGACTGAGCAACTGAACTGAACTGAACAAATTATACACTCTAATACTGGCTTATAGATATTCAAACAAACATGCATATCTATGCATTTTATAAAAGTAAAATACCGAGGCATAATATATATATATCATAATATAAAGTCATACTGATATATCTAAGGATAAAAAAATTCCTAGTATTGCTAGACCCTATGTAATATCTAGATACATTAAAATATTTTCAATTTTTTTTCAGTTGTGAAATCATTGTTCTCATATAAAATTAGAAAACTACCTACTAAAGTCTAATTTTTGCTGAATAAGTCAAACATTTAACGAAATAACCAAATGTATTAAAATCATTAATAATGCTTTATATTTTTAGAAACATACTTTGTATCATACATCAGTGACAACATTTTTTGAAGTCATATCAGATTGACTTTAGTGATGGTATGTTCTTGTAAAACAAGCTCTTTTAGTGTATAATTCATCTTTCTCTGTTTGATAGTGGCATTTAATTATGGGTAACAATCTTCACTCCTTTTTTTCCCCAATAGAGGCTTTACTTAGTTCTCTTAGTAACTGATATAATATAATGCCATCATTATGATAAATGTCACCAGTATTCTATTATCCTTAGATTGCCAGAGCATGAATCTCCTTCAAGACTGTTACAACATGGAAAGATCTAATTTCTAAGAATGGTTTGTCCAGAAAGGGTTTGTTTGAGAAGTTTTAATGCAATCCAGGGTAAGAAGCTGGGCCTTCTGCATCTTCCCTGTATTGTGCTCATGAATGTAATGATCAGAAAAGTTAACTTGTGTTTTAAACTTGCAACTTCAGTTTTCAAAGTTATAGATTTTTGGACATCAGTATGTACATTTTTTCCCTTGGTAATAGAAGGAAGTTTGTATTGTTATCCTCTCATTTTAGAGTGAACTGCTTTAGCTAGAGTGGCAGGGGTTAGGAGGAAGATGAAAAAAATATCTGAGACAGTGACCTCTCAATTGTGCTAATTAAGGTCAAAGAGGAATTGTCTCTCTTTCAAAGAAATATTTTGCTTTTGCCATTTTTGCCCAAAACAAAACAAACACATTAAAAAAAAACACACACACACATAAATTATATATAAAGGAAAGAAAAACATTATTATGTTCAATTTGTAAAAGTGTGAGAGGCAGTTAGAGTAAACAACTTTTGGAAATGCTCTTAAAATTCATGATTCTTATCTAATGCAGTTGGTTGGGACTGTCAGAAAGTTGGTCATTATTAAGCTGCTTGATTTGGCCAAAGAGATAGTGCCTCTCTGGTGAAATCAGCAGTTATTCAGTTTGTTTATTATGAAAAATAGAAAATAAACAATTGCTTATAAATACTTTATATAATGAGCTTCTAATATTTTAGAAATGGAGGAAACAGGCTTGGCTAAAATTTAAACTTCTAATAGATTTAGGTGAGCATCTAAATCACCTAGGACAGTACTACTGAAAGTGTGATTCACAGAACTTCAGGATCAGCATCACTTGGGAGCTTGTTAGAAATGGACACTTTCTAGTACCTTTACAAATGCATTGAACAGGAATGTCTGGGGATGGATGCTTTCACTAGCCCTCTTGGTAATTCTTAAGTATGTTAAATTTGAGAACTCACCTAGGAATTAGAAGAGACATTTGTGACTAGGACTTTATTTTTACCTTGTCAGCTGTCATAAGCCAGGAACCATCTGATGGACAAGTTAGAAAGGAAAACACGGGACTCGGGGGAGAACTGAATAACTATGTGGAGTGATAAAATGAAATCAGAACCTATAATAGACATGTACTATATAGACCCTGATGGAAGCATTCATTTATATCATGATGGTTTCTGTTATTCATACATCCTCTAGAAACTCTTTTAAGAAGGTTTACTGGAGCCAACTAGTTTTCAGAATAAGTTTCTAGTTTATTTGGCAGCATGTCCTGTCTACAAAAATTTCCCTAAACTTCTCTAAAATATATTTTATTGAGATTTCTTATGCCTTAACACTATGTCTATCTTTTATCAGTTTATATTACAGGTGGCAGCATACACATTTACTATATTTTACATGTAATATATATTTAGGATAATATGATATTTATTATATATTTTAAAAGCTTAGTGATTGTATTTTTCAATTAACACTTGGGACACATCACTTTACTTTTTTAATTTCTGAAACATGAGACAATATACTTGAAAATAGAAGTTGCTTTGGAAACTTGTCAAATATTCACAATGAAATACTTGATTGATATAAGCCGACCAATCTATTATAACAGTGACTCTACACCATAAGCCTTTTTATTAGATGAAATATTTATCATTTTTATTCTTTTGGTCTGACATATTAAACAAAAGAGAGTCAATTTTTAAAGCAAAAAGATTTAATGAATTTAAGAACTTTTTTAAAGTCCTCTTTTCCATCTAATTTCAATGAAATAGCATATGATTTTAAAGTTGGAAAGATATTAATCAGTCTCATCCAAGTTAAAGAGTAGAGAACTGAAACCCAGGTAGATCAAGTGCATTCAAGATTCATGAGTTTTCTTGTTATATTGAATGCTCCTCAATATATATTAAAGCTCTTTATTTAAATTGCCATCAGTTCTATGATTTTTTATACGCATTTCAAGGCAAAAATTCACTTTGATTTAATAGTTCTTTCTTGACATTCTCTACACAAAACATGATAAGCATATGCCTAGAAGTTACTCTTCTTTCCTTGAAATTATATCTTGAAAAGCCATACTTTCAAGTTGGGAAGGGAGATTAATCTTAATCTTTACCACTTTTAAATAATTTTTAAATTCACCTTTTTAAAAAATATGAAGGAATCTTAGCTGTGTACATGGACAATATCAATTGATGAATTGAATTGGCAATAACACAGTTGTTCCAGTTCTTTCTTAATATATATGCTCATTTCATCACGTAAATAGAATTATATAGTCTTCATAAAATCAAACCTTTGTAGATTAAGGATGGATGTTGAGATCCACTGAGAAATGCTCTATCATTCAGAACTACCATAAAATTGATGCAACTTAAATATGAGAGAAAATATTTTTACTTTAAATATATTTTAAGTGGTCATTTATGAAACTAATGTTCTTGTGATTTACTTCACTTATTCAGGAAATTTCTTAAACCAAATAGCTTTCAATTTGAATTTGATTCACACAAAATATCTCAGTCTTGTTTTTAAGAACTATTCCACTTTTTTTAAAAAATCATCAATACATAGTCAAGGGGTGAACATCAAATTACATCCCTGTCTTCAATCTTGTAATATTGTTGTTGCTGTTCATTGATCAAGTCGTGTCCAACTGTTTGTGACCTAGATTTGAGTAACCCAGGCTTCTCTGTTCTTCTCTATCTATTTGAGTCTTCTCAAATTCATATTCATTGAGCCAGTTATGCTGCCTATCCATCCATCCTCTGTCACCCTCTTCTCTTTCACCTTCAGTCTTTCCCAACATCAGGGTCTTTTCCAAGGAGTCAGCTGTTTGTATCAGGTGGTCAAAGTATTGGAGTTTCAGAATCAGCATCAGTCCTTCCAAAGAATGTTTAGGGTTGATTTCCTTTAGAACTGACTGGTTTGATCTCCTTTCAGTCCAAGGGATTCTCAAGAGTCTTCTCCAACACCACAGTTCAAAAGCATCAATTCTTCAGTGCTCAGTCTTTATGGTTTCACTCTCACATCCATATATGACTATTGGAAAAACCATTGCTATGACTATATGGACCTTTGTTGGCAAAGAGATGTCTATGCTTTTAATATGCTATCTAGTTTTCTCATTGTTTTTCTTTTAAGGAGCAAGCATTTTTTAATTTCATGAAAGTAGTCACCATAAGCAATGATTTTGGAGCCCAAGAAAATAAAACTTTTCAGTGCTTCCACTGTCCCCCTATCTATTTGTAATGAAGTGATGAGACTGCTTACTGTGATTTTAGTTTTTTGAATGTTGAGTTTCAAACCAGCTTTTTCACTCTCCTCTTTCACCTCATTAAGAGGCTCTTTAGTTCTTCTTCACTTTCTGCCATTAATATTGTATCATCTGCATATCTGAGGTTATTGATCTTCTCCAGTAATCTTGATTCCAGCTTGTGATTCATCCAGGCCAGCATTTCTCATGATGTATTCTGCATATAAGTTAAATAAGCAGGGTAAATATATATAGCCTTGAAATACTCCCTTCCCAATTTGGAATCAGTCCATCGTTCCACATTTGGGTCTAACTGTCACTTCTTGACTTGTATACACATTTCTCCAGAGGCAGGTAAGGTGGTCTGGTATTCTCATTTGTTTAAGAATTTTCCACAGCTTGCTGTGATCGACACAGTCAAAGGCTTTAGCATAGTCATTTGAAGCAGAATTTGGTGTTTTTCTGGAATTCCTTTGCTTTTTCTGTGATCCAACAGATGTTGACAATTTGATCTCTGGTTCCTCTACCTTTTCTAAATCCAGTCCGTACATCTGGAAGTTCTTGGTTCAGGTACAGTTGACACCTAACTTAAAGGATTTTGAGCATTACCTTGCAAACATGTGAAATTAGTGCAATTGTGTAATAGTTTGAACATTCTTTGGCATTGCCTTTCTTTGCGATTGGAATGAAAATTAACTTTTCCTAGTTCTGTGGCCACTGCTGAGTTTTCAAAATTTGCTGGCATATTGAGTGCAGCACTGTCACAGCATCACATTTTAGGATTTGAAATAGCTCAGCTAGAATTTATTCATTTCCACTAGTTTTGTTCTTAGTAATGCTTCGTAATACCCACTTGACTTCACACTCCAGGATGTCCAGCTCTAGGTGAGTAACCACATCATTGTTGTATATGAGTCGTTAAGGCCTTTCTTTTATAGTTATTCTATGTATTCTTGCCACCTCTTCTTAATCTCTTCTGCTTTTGTTCACTGCCTATCATCTCGTCTTTTATTGTGCCTATCAGTATTCTTGCCTGGAGAATCCCATGGACAAAGAGGGCTAGAGTTCATGGTGTCACAAATAGTCAGACATGACTGAGTGACTAATACACATCCCTACATGAAATGTTCCCTTGATATCTCAAATTTTCTTGAAGAGACCTCTAGTCTTTCTCATTCTATTGTTTTCCTCTAATTTTTTGCATTCTTCATTTAGAAGGCTTTCTTATATCTCCTTGCTATTCTCTGGAACTTTGCATTCAATTGAGTGTATCTTTCCCTTTCTCTGTTGCCTTTCCCTTCTCTTTTCTTTACCTATTTGTATAGCCTCCTCATACAACTACTTTGTCTTCTTGTATTTTTCTTTGGGATAATTTTGGTCACTGCATCCTGTACAATGTTATGAACCTCTGTCCATACTTTTCCAGGCACTGTGTCTACCAGAACAAATCCCTTGAATCTATTCATCACCTTCACTGTATAATCATAAGGGATTTAATTTATTCTCAATGTATAGTTCATACTTGAATGTCTTAATGATTTTTTCTACTTTCTTCAATTTAAGTGT
This sequence comes from Neotragus pygmaeus, assembly GCA_006410875.1. NCBI lineage: Eukaryota > Metazoa > Chordata > Mammalia > Artiodactyla > Bovidae > Neotragus > Neotragus pygmaeus. The sequence goes on from SJYV01007287.1 coordinate 411,117, forward strand.
CAACTTTGCAATAAGGAGCTCATGATCTGAGCCAGAGTTAGTGCCATGTCTTGTTTTTGCTGACTGTATAGACCTTCTCCATTTTTTGCTATAAAGAACTTAATCAATCCAATTTCTGTATTGACCATTTGGTGATGTCCATATGTACAGTCATCTCTTGTGTTACTAGGTAAGTATTTCTGTGATTACCAATGTGTTCTCTTAACAAAACTCTGTTAGCCTTTGGCCTTCTTCGTTTTGTACTCCAAGGCCAATCTTGCCTGTTACTTTGGGTATCTCTTGACTTTGTATATTTGCATTCCAATCCCCTGTGATGAAACGGACAACTTTTTTGGCATTAGTTTTAGAAGATGTTGTAGGTCTTCATAGAACCAGTCAACTTCTGTTTATTTGGCATCATATGTTGGGGCATACTCTTGGATTACTGTGATGTTGAATGGTTTGACTTGGAAATGAATTGAGATCATTCTTTTTTGAGGCACTCAAATACTGTATATCATACTCTTTTGTCAACTATAAATGCTATTCCATTTCTTCTATGGGATTCCTGCCCACAGTGGTAGATATAATGGTCATCTGAATTAAATTCTCCCATTCTTATAATAATGGGAATAAGATAAATCATTAGTATAAAAAGATTTTATACTAGATAAAGGTTATGCCACACATCAACATGAATCTGCCACGGGTATGTGGCAAAAACCCAATACAATATTGTAAAGTAAAAAAAAAATAATAATAATAATAATAGATAAAGGTTAGATAAAAAGGTTTTCTCTTAACCTTCTCTTGGTCTTGGTAAAGTTACCTCCTGGAGTCTAGGGCTTAGTTGGTAAACTTAAAAAAAAAAAAAAAAAGAAGAAAAAGAAAAAGCTCTTGGTTTCCTGGATGTCTCATATATTAAAGCATAGTGAGAAAGAGTAATTTAAAATGAAACTAGAGATGTTAGGAGAGGTCAGCCACGAAGCCATTTTTGTGGTCTACTCTGCTTGAATATAGGAGAAAGCAATGGCACCCCACTCCAGTACTCTTGCCTGGAAAATCCCATGGACAGGGGAGCCTGGTGGGCTGCAGTCCACAGGGTCGCTTAGAGTCGGATGCAACAGAGCGACTTCACTTTCACTTTTCCCTTTCATGCATTGGAGAAGGAAATGGCAACCCACTCCAGTGTTCTTGCCTGGAGAATCCCAGGGATGGGGGAGCCTGGTGGGCTGCCATCTCTGGGGTCACACAGAGTCAGGCACAACCGAAGCGACTTAGCAGCAGCAGCAGCAGCAGCAGCTGCTTGAATGTTGGGAGACTGTTTCACGTGAAAGATGGTCCCCTTATTAGCATAAAAGTACTCATTTCTATAAAGAATATTTAGACTTATATCTAACAAAAATGTAAGATTTTATTTTATGTCAATTACCCAGAATAGAATCAATTAGGCAGAGAACTGAGAGAATGCTGGTGAAGGAGTGTGTGCTTAATCATTCAGTCTTGTTAGACTCTTGGTAACCCCATGGACTATAATCCGTCAGGCTCTTCTGTCCATGGGATTCTCCAGGCAAGAATACTAGAGCAGGTAGTTCCTCTTCTCCAGGGGACCTCCCTGACCCAGGAATCAAACCTAGGACTCCAGCACTGCAAGCATCTCTTTACAGTCTGAGTAACTATATAAATTTTAGCATAGATATTCAGAAGACCAAGATGAAGATATTTTAAGGGTTGTGGTTGCATTTAGAGAAATTGTGTTTACATGTAGTTACCATGTAAATGTCTAGCAATTTTCCCTACTTTCTTCAATTTGAGTCTGAATTTGGTAATAAGGAGTTCATGATCTGAGCCACAGTCAGCTCCTGGTCTTGTTTTTGTTGACTGTATAGAGCTTCTCCATCTTTGGCTGCGAAGAATATAATCGATCTGATTTCAGTGTTTATCATGTGGTGATCTCCATGTGTAGAGTCTTCTCTTGTGTTGTTGGATGATGTTCAAGCTGATTTTAGAAAAGGGAGAGGAACAAGAGATCAAATTGCCAAAATCCGCTGGATCATGGAAAAAGCAAGAGAGTTCCAGAGATATATCTACTTCTGCTTTATTGACTATGCCAAAGCCTTTGACTGTGTGGATCACAATAAACTGTGGAAAATTCTGAAAGAGATGAGAATACCAGACGACCTAACCTGCTTCTTGAGAAATCTATATGCAGGTCAGGAAGCAACAGTTAGAAATGGACATGGAATAACAGACTGGTTCCAAATAGGAAAAGGAGTATGTCAAGGCTGTATACTGTCACCCTGTTTATTTAACTTATATGCAGAGTACATCATGAAAAATGCTGGACTGGAAGAAATACAAGCTGGAATCAAGATTGCTGGGAGAAATATCAATAATCTCAGATATGCAGATGACACCACCCTTATGGCAGAAAGTGAAGAAGAACTAAAGAGCCTCTTGATGAAAGTGAAAGAGGAAAGCGAAAAAGTTGGCTTAAAGCTCAACATTCAGAAAACAAAGATCATGTCATCCGGTCCCGTCACTTCATGGGAAATAGATGGGGAAATAGTGGAAACAGTGTCAGATTGTTTTTTTGGGTTCCGAAATCACTGCAGATGGTGACTGCAGCCACGAAATTAAAAGACGCTTAGTCCTTAGAAGAAAAGTTATGACCAACCTAGATAGTATATTCAAAAGCAGAGACATTACTTTGCCCACTAAGGCCCGTCTAGTCAAGGCTATGGTTTTTCCTGTGGTCATGTATGGATGTGAG
>SJYV01007287.1:417043-442348 GCA_006410875.1 Neotragus pygmaeus
TCACTTCATGGGAAATAGATGGGGAAATAGTGGAAACAGTGTCAGATTGTTTTTTTGGGTTCCGAAATCACTGCAGATGGTGACTGCAGCCACGAAATTAAAAGACGCTTAGTCCTTAGAAGAAAAGTTATGACCAACCTAGATAGTATATTCAAAAGCAGAGACATTACTTTGCCGACTAAGGTCCGTCTAGTCAAGGCTATGGTTTTTCCTGTGGTCATGTATGGATGTGAGAGTTGGACTGTGAAGAAGGCTGAGTGCCGAAGAATTGATACTTTTGAACTGTGGTGTTGGAGAAGACTCTTGAGAGTCCCTTGGACTGCAAGGAAATCCAACCAGTCCATTCTGAAGGAGATCAGCCCTGGGATTTCTTTGAAAAGAATGATGCTAAAGCTGAAACTCCAGTACTTTGGCCACCTCATGAGAAGAGTTGACTCATTGGAGAAGACTCTGATGCTGGGAGGGATTGGGGGCAGGAGGAGAAGGGGACAACTGAGGATGAGATGGCTGGATGGCATCACGGACTCTATGAACGTGAGTCTGAGTGAACTCCGGGAGTTGGTGATGGACAGGGAGGCCTGGCCTGTTCATTCATGGGGTTGCAAAGAGTCGGACATGACTGAGCGAGTGAGCTGAACTGAACTGAACCATGTAAAGGAAGATTAGGAACTATAAGCAGGAATCTCCATTTTATCACTATATGAAGCCAGTGTCACCTAAAAAAGGGCTTCCCAGGTGGTACTAGTTGTAAAGAATCCACCTGCAATGCAGGAGACTCAGGAGACTTGGATTTGATCCATGGGTCAGGAAGAGCCCCTGGAGAAGGGCATGGTAACCCACTCCAGTACTCTTGCCTGGAGAATCTCATGGACAGAGGAGCCTGACAGGCTACAGTCCATAGGGTTGCACATAGTCAGACACAACTGAAGCAACTTAACAAGCATGCACACACCTAAAAGAATTTGATGTTCAAGACAATGAGAATAATCTCTGATTATCTTACCAGAAATATTTACAACCACTTGAAATATTATGTATTATATATTACACTAAACTAATTATTATATGTTTATATTGATTTCTGACAACGCCTATGTAATATAACATGGCATATTTATAGTTGAGGAAATTGAGGCTCAAATCTATTAAAACATGACATGATCAAGATCATATAATTTTAAAATATTTAAATTTAAATTTATTTGCAAATCATGCAATAAAAAGTCATGGCTATTGGTTTGATTTTGAACTTGCATGTTTTTCTGCTTAGCACTATCTGGCTGCCAGTAATGTGTTGATTTTCTGAAGAAACTTTTCTCTCTCTCTCTTTTTTTTTTTTTTTTTTTGATCCCCTTTTGAGTCCTTAATTATATCTCATCCATTGGATTACATGTCTAGCTCTATAATCACTTGTTGTAATAACCTTTGTGTTCCAAAGCAAAAACAGAGAAAAACCCTTTATATTAGCCACAATTCCTTGTTTACTTGGACATATGCCTAAAGTTGCCAACTTTAGAAACGCTGCTATGTTTATAAATTTCTTGTGAGACAGCAAAAGAGTCAGAGATGTATAGAACAGACTTTTGGACTCTGTGGGAGAGTGAGAGGGTGGGATGATTTGGGAGAATGACATTGAAACATGTATAATATCATATAAGAAATGAATCGCTAGTCTAGGTTCAATGCAGGATACAGGATGCTTGGGGCTGGTGCACTGAGATGACCTAGAGAGATGGTATGGGGAGGGAGGTGGGCGGGGGTTCAGGATTGGGAACTCATGTACAACCGTGGCGGATTTATGTTGATGTATGGCAAAACCAGTACAATATTGTAAAGTAAAATAAAGTAAAAAATAATAATAATAAAATAAAAACAGAAAAAAAAACACTAGAAATTTAAGTAAAACACATGTACAGCAAAAATGTACAAGAAAATAAATGTGAAACTCATTGTAAGACAAAAAACTGAAAATTTATGCAACTACCACCCAGGTCTGGAAAGAGAATGCTATCAGCACATCATAAATCATCTCTTGACCCTAACCAATTGTTACCCTCTCTTACTCAAGATGACCAATATCCTAACTTTAATAATCATAAAAATTAGCCTGCTTTTGTCCCCAATTAATGATCATTAATTATATAAATTTTGTGTGTTCTTTTACTCACTATTGGGCTTGTAAAATCTATCCATGTTGTGTTATGAAGCTGTATTTCATTTATATTCATTGTTGGGTAGATTACATTTTATGAACATGCTAAACAATGTTATCTATCTATTCTTCTGTTGATGAACGTTTGAGTTATTTTTAGTATATCCGTTCATAATAATACTACTTAGAACAATCTTAAATAAACTTTTTATATGTATAGCTTTATTGAAAATAGGCCTAGGAATGGAATTACTGAGTCATTGATATTTATTTCTCTGATCAAATAAGTTTTAGACACTTTTTTCTATGTTTATGAGTCAGTTGAGCTGTTTTAATAAAGTATATGAATGTGGCTTTGACAATTTGTTCCTGGTAGATTGTTTATCATTTTCTTATTGATAATAATGAGTTATCTATAACTCATTCATATGCAGTGACTATGCTCTCTTTGTTGGTTACATGTATTGCAAAAGTATTTTCTCACTGCTAGATTTACTTTCTTTTTAATTTAATGGCTTTTAATTTTCATGTAGTGCTGCTACTACTAAGTTGCTTCAGTCGTGTTTGACTCTCTGCTACCCCATAGACGACAGCCCACCAGGCTCCCTCGCCCCTAGGATTCTCCAGGCAAGAACACTGGAGTGGGTGGCCATTTCCTTCTCCAATGCATGAAAGTGAAAAGTGAAAGTGAAGTCACTCAGTCGTGTCCAACTCTTAGCAACCCCATGGACTGCAGCCCACCAGACTCTTCCATCCACGGGATTCTCCAGGCAAGAGTACTGGAGTGAGTTGCCGTTGCCTTCTCCAGCCATGTAGTGAAACCTATAAGTATTTTTCTTTATTTTCAATGATATTTTTTGGTCCTAGTTAGTTGCTCGGTACCACAAAATTGTGAATCTATTTTACTATAGTACAATCTAGATGCTGTGTGTATGTATGTATCTGTACCACTTTATTTTGGCATTTATAATTAAATCTGTAGTGTTCTTGGTGTTTATATTTAAATATAACCTAAAGTATATTCAAGTTTCATATTATTATACAGATAAAATTTTCTGGTCTTTTATTAAAACATTGTCCTTTAACATGTATTTCCCTGGCGGCTCAGATTGTAAAGTATCTGCATGCAATACAGGAAACCTGGATTTGATCTTTGGATCTAGAAGATCCCCTGGAGAAGGGAATGGTTACCCAAGATCCCCTAGAGAAGAGAATGATTACCCACTCCAGTATTCTTGCCTGGAATTCAGTGAACAGAGGAGCCTCACAGGCTATAGTCCTTTATCCTAGTTCAATGAATGATTTGACTATCATTTTCATGAACGATTTGACTATTCTAAACCCTTCACATTTTTTGTATAAATTTAATAATCACGGTTTAATTTACACATGTACACACGCACACACACACACACACACACAAACCTGTTGAAACTTTTATTGGAATTGCATTAAATGTTATTTCAAATATCTTTGAAATATCTTGAAAATGGCATATTCTTTGATTTATTTATAACATCAAATAGCTCTTAAAATGTTTTAAAGTTTTCTTGGAATTCTGATATTTATTAACTTTATTCCCATATGTGTTAGTATATGTGTATATTGCTATCATGTATGAAAGTGAAAGTAAAAGTGTCAGTCATTCAGTCATGTCCAACTCTTTGCTACCCCATGGACTGTAGCCCACCAGACTCCTCTGTCCATGGAATTCTCCAGGCAAGAATACTGAAGTGGTTACCATTCCCTTCTTCAGGGTATCTTCCCAACCCAGGGATGGAACCTGGGTCTCGGGCATTGCAGGCAGATTCTTTACCTTCTGAACTACAGGGAAGACCCTGCAGCTAATGAATAGTACAATTTAAAATTTATTTTTCTGACCTTTGTATGTAGAAATATATCTAGATTTTATACAATGACTTTGTGTCTGGCAATATTGCTAGTACTCATTTACTAATTATTTTTCATGAACATAAACTGCTGCTGCTGCTGCTAAGTTGCATCAGTCGTATCTAACTCTGTAACCCCATAGACAGCAGCCCACCAGGCTCTTCCCTCCCTGGGATTCTCCAGACAAGAACACTGGAGTGAGTTGCCATTTCCTTCTCCAATGCATGAAAATGAAAAGTGAAAGTGAAGTCACTCTTAGCGACCCCATGGACGGCAGCCTACTAGGCTCCTCCATCACGGGATTTTCCAGGCCAGAGTACTGGAGTGAGTCACCAGTACTTTCTCCGGAACATAAACTATTATTTGCTATTTGTCTTATTTTTAGCTTAATTTCTCTCTCGATAGTGAAGTTAGTCATATGATTTTCAGTTCTTTAAAATTGCTTGAGACCTCCTTTATGGTTCACATGTACAATTCTTACAAACTGATTTTTAAAATATGAATTACTCTAATCAGGTACAGCAGTCTATATGTGTTAAATTAAGTTTAATCATGTTCAAATATGTCCCATTGAGAGGCAGGTTCACTGTCAACTCTTCATTACCATGGTTTTCTTATCAGGGCCCTCCCCTAACATCACAGAAGAGATGTTATGGTCTACATTTTCCAGGATTCCCAATTAGAGACACTTCTGGGAGCTGTGGTTCCACACAGATTTCAATGATACTGTCTTATCTCCTCATTTGCCTGATTGTCTTGCTGAGTTCCAGGAATTTTACATGGTGCATTATAGATATTATTTGAGCCTGGGTGCTATCTAATCTGGAGAAAGCAATGGCATCCCACTCCAGTACTCTTGCCTGGAAAATCCTATGGACGGAGGAGCCTGGTGGGCTGCAGTCCATGGGGTCGCTAAGAGTCAGACACGACTGAGAGACTTCACTTTCACTTTTCACTTTCATGCATTGAAGAAGGAAATGGCAACCCACTCCAGTGCTCTTGCCTGGAGAATCCCAGGGGTGGGAGAGTCTGGTGGGCTGCTGTCTATGGGGTCGCACAGAGTCGGACATGACTGAAGTGACTTAGCAGCAGCAGCAGTTACTCTAATCATTAGGGGTAGCAGATAGCATGACCTTGACAATGCTAAATCACCTCATTCAATCAGAAGTCACATTTTAAAACTGAGATTCATTCCTGGCCAACATTTACCTTCTCTATTGTGAATCTTACAGTTAAGCTCTACAGATCACACCACAATATATGTGTAAAATTCTCAGGTATGTCTTCTCCTTGCTGGACCCTGTACTCTTAGATTGATTTCCTTAGCTCTTCAAGATTTCTAATCCTCAAAGTCATCTCTTCCAGAACTGATACTGTTCTTATTGCAAAAGCAGCTCCCAAACACTACTTACTGACCTCAGTTACTTTCCTTCTCACATCTTAGAACTGTATGTTTTTAGGATCTTTTTAGATTTTCAGTGCTTTTAAGCAAATTTGTTGTCATATTTTAACCATATTCCCCTGGTTATTCACAGTAGGATGGAGTCTAGATTTACCTAGTCTGACATTACCAAGAACGGAAATTATTTACTCTTCAAAATGCTTTTGAGCATATCTATTAAATTCTTGTTTATCATTGTGTAAAAAAATTAAAAAAAAAAACAAGATTTACAAAGACACAATGTTATTTTTGGTTATAGCTGTAGGCACAAACCCTAGCAAAAAGAAAAAAAAGAATAATTCATTGTTTCACTTAGTCTACACTTCTTAAATAAGCAGTACTTATTAACAAGCTAGTAATAAAAATGTACATTTTTCATTATTTATAACCAAAGTATTATAGTCATCTTTCTGGCTTATTTCAACTTTTAATACTAATAATTGCTGTCAAATCAGTCACAGTTACATATAGAAAAGCTCAACTATCCTGGATTATATCCAAATACTGTGTCCTGCTAATGAGATTTTCCCAGGTGTGGGGATATGCCAAATTCCTTCAATCTTATGGTTTAAAAATAAGGATAAATGAATCTCATTCTTAAATTTTCTTGAAAAATAGATAAAAATTGTCCTCATACTTTCTTACTATACTATTTTGATAAACTGTATATCTCCTATAGTTAGAAGAAACTGAAAATAATGAATTATTTTATGAGAATGTATTTTTATCCCAGCATTGTTATCTAATAAAAAAAAATCTTGCTGTATTAAACTACAAAAAGTTAGAAAGTCAAAATAAGCTTACCAGACATGAACTGTTTTCAGGAATTTGTATTAGAGAAGAAACATGATGATAACTTTCTTCAAGTACTTTTTATACTTGTCAGTGTTCAAATAAATTCTAGGTACTACAAGAACCCTTAAAGTTCACAAAATATCAAGAAATGTGAGCCAAATTATTGTCATTCACTCTAAGTTTAACAATGAGGTGACTGCACTGGGGTGGATATAGATAGATAGGAGATAATCATTACTAGTTTATATCACTAACACATTTTTTTAAAATTATACTACCTGTTTTTAAATGGATATAAAACTTTATTTAACTTTTATAATATTCATTAAAAATATTTTTTAAATCCTTATCTGCAAATTGCCACTATCCTTTTCCACTTCATCCTAACCACCATTTCTATCTTGCTGGTCTTCCAATCAAGTAAATTCTTACTAGACAGGTGGCTGCCCAAAGATACAATACTCAGGAATTTTTATAGCTTCCTCCATCACTTTATACAGGCCCCTGGTCATATTTCACCTGATTTAAAAGGTCTTCACCATTCATCTTATCTAATCTAGTGGGTCTTCTTTTTGTTTCCTTTACTCTCTTTTATTTAGCTTTTTTACTATTATCACTCTCTGAAATAATAGTGTATTTGTTTATTGTCTGTGACTCTATACAAGAATGTATGTGTCATGAGAGCAGGGCTTTTGTTTTTTCTCATCAGTACTCTAGGACATGAGCAGTGTGTCAGGTTCAAAACAAGGTCTGAGTTCGTTTTCTCTTGTATTAGGGTTGAGTGACCTCTTGGCTACACAGCCGACCAGCTGACCACAAAATGAATTCTTGCCTCATTTCTGTCAGCTTTATTCTTATAGTTCCTCACCATGATCAGATAGTGTCTGCTTTGCTATTAAAATATTTCAATGTACCTCTCCTTTTCTCCCAAAATAATTTTTATCATGCACTCATAGATCAAAATCTCTATAAACATCTGTATGCCTAAGATTTTAATTCACTGAGTACTATCATAGGATCTGAATTCTTGAGTATGGCATTTCTTGGGTCTGTGGTTCTCCTATGCACCACATCTCATGAATAAGCAAAACCTGCCTGGGAGTTAATATTTGTATAAAAGTACTACAATTGAATATTAAATTAACTTCCAAGCTAGCTAGCTTGAAGGGACAAAAATAATTACCACACAATTATCATTTTATGACCAAGAAAAAAAGATTATATATAACATTTTTTTAAAGGATCTTACATCTGTTTTTAATTTAAGAGCTTTGACTACATAATGAAAATGCCTTTAACAATATATTTTTATGGAATATGAAAAGAATGTTCCTTTGTGTGATTCTGATTTGTTTCATCTGACTTGAAAACACTTCAAAGATTTGTATTCATATTTAGTTATGAAATATGATTGGAGGTTCAATGAAGTCACAAGAGTGCTTAGGAAAATTCAGAAATACAATAGGTGAATTATGCCCTAAGATATATATATATATACATCTTCCATATGTGTTTTTATATGTGTGAGTGTTTTATTCTTGGAAAAGGACAGCATGAGAAATGGCACAGATGTGAAAATGATTTAGGTTTGTTCAGCAGGTAGTATTTAATTCAGTCTCCCTGGCAAGCGGAACAATCTGAGACATGGCCAGTAAGGATGAGTGAGGAGAAGGAAGGATAGTGTTCTGTCTACATCATAGGGTGGAGCGCCTTAAATGCCAGCTAAAAATTTAGGCATAATGATTTGAAATGTTGCAAAAACCTTCAAGCAAAGAAGGCTACACTGCTTCCAAAGATGATATCACAATGACAGCTAAATTGTAAAACACAATGCTGAATGATGGCTTTCTCCAAAATATATAGTTTTAACAAATTGAGGGAGGGTGACACAATTTTTAAAAGTTGTAAAACAGGAAAAACTGTTATCAAATTATAAGCTCTGTTTCAAACTAGATTTATAGTGTGTATTTTAACAAAAACATTTGTAGTTGGATATAAAGTATTTTTATCACAATTTTCAATTATCATTGCTATATCATTTTGAATTCATGCTATGTATTTCCTTTACCCAGTGCTCAAAAACCTCTCATCTTCCCCCTTTGTTAGTCTTTGAAAAGATAAGAATGAAGAAACAGAGTTAAGATAAATTTATCACTGTGTAATTATGAAATTGGTAAATGGATTATATATTATAATCATAAAAACAGCAGATAGGAACCTCCAAGAATATCATAAGATTTATTTAATAGTTACTACCTCCATGTAAACTGTTTTATATTAAATATTAAATTTTTATTAGCAGAAAATATATCCTAAAAGAAGATGCTGTGAAAGTGCTATACTCAATATGCCAGCACATTTGGAAATTCAGCAGTGGCCAAAGGACTGGAAAAGGTCAATTTTCATTCCAATCCCAAAGAAAAGCAATGCCAAAGAATACTCAAAGTACCATACAACTGCACTCATCTCACACGCTAGTAAAGTGATGCTCAAAATTTTCCAAGCCAGGCTTCAACAGTACATGAACAATGAAATTCGAGATGTTCAAGCTGGATTTAGAAAAGGCAGGGGAACCAGAGACCAAATTGCCAACATCTGTTGTGTTATTGAAAAAGCAAGAGAGTTCCAGAAAAACATTTATTTCTGCTCTATTGACTATGCCAAAGGCTTTGACAGTGTGGATTACCACAAACTGGAAAATTCTTCAAGAGATGGGAATACGAGACCACCTGACCTGCCTCTTGAGAAATCTGTATGCTGGTCAGGAAGCAACAGTTATAACTGGACATGGAACAACAGACTGGTTCCAAGTAGGGAAAGGAGTACATCAAGGCTGTATATTTTTACCCTGCTTATTTAACTTCTATGCAGAGTACTTCATGAGAAACTCTGGGATGGGTGAAGCACAAGCTGGAATTAAGATTGCTGGGAGAAATATCAATAACCACAGATATGCAGGTGACACCACCCTTTTGACAGGAAGTGAAGAAGAACTAAAGAGCCTCTTGATGAAAGTGAAAGAGGAGAGTGAAAAAGTTGGCTTAAAGCTCAAAATTCAGAAAACAAAGATCATGGCATCCAGTCCCATCACTTCATGGGAAATAGATGGGGAAACAGTGGCTGACTTTATTTTTCTGTGCTCCAAAATCACTGCAGATGGTGATTGCAGTCATGAAATTAAAAGATGTTTGCTCCTTGAAAAGAAAGTTATGATCAACCTAGACAGCATATTAAAAAGCAGAGATATTACTTTGCCAACAAAGGTCCATCTAGTCAAGGCTATGGTTTTTCCAATAGTCATGTATGAGTTGGACTGTGAAGAAAGCTGAGTGCTGAAGAATTGATGCTTTTGAACTGTGGTGTTGGAGAAGACTCTTGAGAGTCTGTTGGACTGCAAGGAGATCCAACCAGTCCATTCTAAAGGAAATCAGTCCTAGGTGTTCATTGGAGGGACTGATGTTGAAGGTAAAACTCCAATACTTTGGCCACCTGATGTGAAGAGCTGACTCATTTGAAAAGACTCTGAAAGATTGAGGGCAGGAGGAGGAGGGAGCGACAGAGGATGAGATGGTTGGATGGCATCATTTACTCAATGGACATGAGTTTGAGAGAGCTCTTGGAGTTGGTAATGGACAGGGAGGACTGGCATGCTGCAGTCCATGGGGTCACAAAGAGTCAGACATGACTGAGCGGCTGAACTGAACTGAAGATGGCTAAAGCAACATTCTAAGCTAAATCTAAGCTACAATATTGCTTCGTATACTCAGCAAAATTAAATATCAAAGTACAAATTAAAATTGAGATATCGCATGTATCTTTTCAACAAAGCTGAAAAGGTGATATGAATTTAGAGTTGTTTCACTGTATCTCTTAATAGCATTTAGCTTCACTGTCAGAATTTGTAAAGCCTACTATTTGGACTACCCAGAATTTTCACATTAAACACAAGCTATGTTTTTATCACAAAACTAAGTGCTTTATGGAAAGACTGAACGAAAATGTGGGAAACATTTTATGAAAATATGTTTCCAACCACAATGATAGAATCAGAATACATAATTAATGTGATTGTTAGATGCTAAAATAACATCACATGTATGCTGTGTTTTAGAAAGTGTTATTCCTAATGGAGCTATGTTTTTGTTGCATGTTGCATAAATAAGCAGTTTCTAGCTTTTCTTTGGAATCTAAGTATGCTCCTAATTTCTGATGCATTCATTACATTTAAGAAAGTCAATTAATATATTACAATACTGAAAAGAATTGGATATTGTATGGGAGGAAAAGTGATGTAAGGGTAGTGGAAAGGGATCATTTTGTTCTCAGTTATGAAGGTGAAGGACTTTATGTGTGAATGTGTGTGTTTATTTATGAAGCACCATGGTTCTGTTTTGTTTTCCATAATGTATTAATGTCAAAAATGGTCTTCTATCACTTTGGTATAAATGAGTTTTCTGGAGCAATCCAATTATATACCTTTGAGCATATGTAGACACTACTCCTGATCACACTTCTGAATCCATTGTTCATAGATTCTGTTCCTATAAGATTATAATATAAAAGCATTAATTCTAGAGTGTGATGATAAAATGAGATCATTGCATAATTTCTCAACAATGCAAAGAATAAGCCAGGATTTCCAGCAGTGATTGATAGAAGATGTTGGCAAATCTTCTTCTAAAAAAGCAAGTATAAAATTGTACAGTATTGTTGAAGACAGCCATGTCAGGACACTGAAAGCTGATCAAAAGCAAAAAACAAATTGTGAAATAGTTATCTAGAAAAACTACTAGAATTTCTGTTAAAAGCATTGAGATTCTATAGTCTCCCGACCTGGAACTGTTCCTTTTTTTGCCCGACAATCCCACACTTGACTCTCAGTGTTATCAGCATAATAGTTTAATTAGGGTGTAGATGACCAAGGGAACTAACATCTTTTCTGATGAAGGAAGCTACCTTGGTTGATTTTGAACAGAGTGGAAAACCATACCCTACAGCATAGGTAATGAAAAGTAACAAAGGTGTACAATCAAATCTCTGCTATCCTGAGGTTGTGGACCTGACTGGGAAAAGTGGTGATCAAGCCAGACTTTCGAGGGGAGATCTCTGTAAATGAAAGATCCCTGAAAACTAAGCTCCTCATACATTCTTGGCTGACTGGAAATAAAGTACACATGCTCAGAGAAGACTGAGCTGGATCAGAAAGTAAAAGCTAAAACAGGCTTAAAATTGTTCAATACCATATTCCCAGTTCTGTCACACAGAGTGGAAGCCTTAGGGATACAAGGATTCTGAGCACAATTTCTATTCAGTCCTTGAGTGATCAGTAAACCATGCTGACACAGCATAATCTGGATTTATGATGAGGAACAGAAAAATTAAGACAAAAATTTAATGACACTATTGTTGTTTTTAGATTTATTTTTGTTGATATAAATTTGACTTTATTGCTTGAAAAACTGTGATTCCCCCCTCCCCCTCACTAATAGGATTCTGAAGGTGTACAGATAAACTAAACTGCAAAGGTAGTTTAATCTCTGTCTTTAGACTATTTTAGACTAATTTGCCTTAGGACTTCCCTTGCAGCTCAGACAGTAAAGCATCTGTCTGCAGTGCAGGGGACCTGGGTTTGATCCCTGGGTTGGGAAGATTCTCTGGAGAAGGAAATGGCAACATACTCCAGTACTCTTGCCTAGAAAATCCCATGGGCGGAGGAGCCTGGTGTCCATGAGGTCGCAAAGAGTCGGACATGATTAAGAGACTTCACTTTCACTTTAGACTAATTTAACTTCTTATGCTCCAAGCAAATACATAGGGATAAGGGAATCAAACACACAAAAAAATTAATTTTACTTATTTTTACAGTGATAAAACTGAATTCTTTTGAATCTGTGATACATGAAAATTAGGACAAGTAGTGAACTGCTGTTGCTTTGTATGTATGTTGTTAAAATTTGGTGATGTTTTGTGACTAAAACAGCTTTTTAGAGCATCAGGGTCATCAGGGCTAGACCATCATTCACTCTGTGAGTCAGGTTAGTTTTGCTGTATCATGGTAAAAGATTTGATATATGTCCTAATCATGTCTTTTCTTCCAAGGATAATATTACTGAATGTCGAGTGAATAGCAGTATTAATGACAGATCCTTCTGATAAAGAATAGATGTATATTTTGTATAGTAATACTTTCCCTGGCAACCTACATTCAGTTCAGTTTTGTTCCGTTCAGTTGCTCAGTCGTGTCTGACTCTTTGTGACCCCATGAATCGCAGCACGCCAGGCCTCCCTGTTCATCACCAACTCCCGGAGTTCACTCACACTCACATCCATTGAGTCAGTGATGCCATCCAGCCATCTCATCCTCAGTTGTCCCTTTCTCTTCCTGCCCCCAATACCTGCCAGTATCAGAGTCTTTTCCATTGAGTCAACTCTTCACATGAGGTGGACAAAGTACTGGAGCTTCAGCTTTAGCATCATTTCTTCCAAAGAAATCCCAGGGCTGATCTCCTTTAGAATAGACTGGTTGGATCTCTTTGCAGTCCAAGGGACTCTCAAGAGTCTTCTCTAACACCATAGTTCAATAGCATCAATTCTTTGGCGCTCAGCCTTCTTCACAGTCCAACTCTCACATCCATACATGACCACAGAAAAAATCATAGCCTTGACTAGACAGACCTTAGTCGGCAAAGTAACGTCTCTGCTTTTGAATATGCTATCTAGGTTGGTCATAACTTTTCTTCCAAGGAGTAAGCGTCTTTTAATTTCATGGCTGCATTCACCATCTGCAGTGATTTTGGAGCCCAAAAAATAAAGTCTGACACTGTTTCCACTGTTTCTCCATTTATTTCCCATGAAGTGATGGGACCAGATGCTACATTATCTTCATTTACAAATAAGCATATTTACATTGAGTCAGTAAGTCCTCATAATCAATATCTTATGGATACTTTTAATTGTGTATGCAACTGTAGTATTTCTTATGTGAATGGACGATTCTCCTGAAAGTTTGACCACAGCATCAATCTCCTTCAGGCAGTGTGATCTATATTTCATAGCTCCAAAGGAAGCACAGCAGAACTGTCTCCCTTTCAGTAGCTTGCACTCTTAGGAGAACCTAGAGACTTTTCTAAGGGAGTATAAGAAAGGTTTTAGATGAAAGCAGGCGATAATGAAACGAGATGGAAGAAGGATTTTTTTCCCCATTATATGGAGACTTCCTTGGCCTGAAAAAGAAACCAGGGAAAGGTCTTCAGGTCTAGAGGAATAGGAAACCCGAATTTGCTTCATAACAGAGCTGTGGGCAGTCATCTGGGAACATAAGCACCAAGGTTATACAGAGAAATGATTAAAAGTTACTTCAGGCTCTAGGTGTAGAGCTTCCAAATGCAACAGAAATTTCCACTTACAAATAATTTTACCAAAATGACAGAGAGCCACCAGACCTAAAGTGAATATAAGTGCAAGATGGTTGGTGACCATTGGAAATAGATAACTACAAACCAGAACCACTTATGCCAGTGGACTGGCAATGCATAGGCTTTTGGAACCAGGGCAAATGAGAAAAGAGGATATAATAATTACTGAGCTCAATACTAAGAGGATGGGAGCTCAATGTAAAAACTTAATAAAGTTACTAAAAATAAATAATTATTTTTTCCTTTCACAATAGCATTTATAAACTGAGATTTTTACCTTTATGTATTTTTTTAAGTTATGGATTGCTCGTGGTTAAATTAATTCATCAAATTACAAACTATCAACTGTACAAATTTCACATAAATATCTAGTGATAAAACCCCTTAGGTATATATTTGTTCCTCTTTCTACCTATGATGTTAGAAGTGATCAGTTCTTTCCTGTTTAAAAATAAGAATTAATAGCATTTTAAAAGCACTTAAACAAAAGGGGCTCATTTTTACTATGTTTCCAAGACAGATTAAAATCTCATAAAATGTAGAGAGGTCTTTCTTTAGAGGAATCCACTTAGCAAAATAAAAAAGAGAAAGGGCAATTTGGATATGATTAGATATATTCTTCACATTCTGAATGTTTGGACAGATGGAAGAAAATTCAACATGAAAAGAGTGGATACCCCTAGGATAAAAATGGCTTCAGTCAGGCATATATGCATAAGCCTCTAAAATGTGAAGATGAATCCACTTCATTGCTCTCATCAAATAATTAGAGACGGCACAGTGCTCTCTGGGAGAGAACAACTGTTTAAAGGGAGACACTCAGGTAAAATAGTATCAGTTCATGCAAATTAAATCGTATGCAGGAGCACATTTTGTACTGATCCACCAACGCTAAGTTCCCATATGGCACTTTATTATGGTATGCAGATGTCCTCCAGTAGTAACAATAAAATTCAGGAGCCACACTTGCCACTACTGTGTTAGTGACCACCTTGTTATCTTTCACAGAGACTATTTAAATTAGCTTTTGGATTGCTTACCTCTAGTCTCTTCTAAAACGAACGCCACTTTTCACTCTACTGTCTGAGATTGTGTTAAGCTTATCATATCTCTTTTAATGGCCCTACCCCTACCTGAAACATCCCCCTTAGCTGTTAAAGGACTCATTCTCTAGTTTGACATTCAAGGATCACTAATTTAATCAGGTAAGCATGATTTACTATTAAGCACTATAAAATATAATTTTAAGATTTAGTAACCTTACTAATGCTATCCTAATATATGATAAATCTTAGAAAAGAGATAGTGTCATTCAAAAATCATATTACACAAAGATAAAACCATGGGGCCTATAACAAAACAGGGAAGAACATAAATCCTAGCTCTAGAGAAATTAGCTGACTTATGTACTGGTAAACCAGATCTCTGACAGAATGTGGTCCACTGGAGAAGGGAATGGCAAATCACTTCAGTATTCTTGTCTCAAGAACCCCATGAACAGTATGAAAAGGCAAAAAGATACGACATTGAAAGATGAACTCCCCAGGTCAGTAGGTGCCCAATATTCTACTGGAGAAGTAACTCCAGAAAGAATGAAGGGATGGAGACAAAGCGAAAACAAACAAACAAACAAACAAAAAACCCAGTTGTGGATGGGACTGGTGATAACAGCAAGATTTGATGCTGTAAAGAGCAATATTGCATAGAACCTGGAATGTTAGGTCCATGAATCAAGGTAAATTGGAAGTGGTCAAACAGGAGATGGCAAGAGTGAACATCAACATTCTAGGAATCAGCAAACTAAGATGAACTGGAATGGGTGAACTTAACTCAGATGACCATTATATCTACTACTGTGGGCAGGAATCCCTCANGAGTGAAAACATTGTCTTAAAACTCAACAGTCAAAAAATGAAGATCATGGCATCTGGTCCCATCACTTCATGGAAAATAGATGGGGAAACAGTGGAAACAGTGGCTGACTTTATTTTTCTGTGCTCCAAAATCACTGCAGATGGTGATTGCAGTCACGAAATTAAAAGATGTTTTCTCCTTGAAAAGAAAGTTATGATCAACTTAGACAGCATATTAAAAAGCAGAGATATTACGTTGCCAACAAAGGTCCATCTAGTCAAGGCTATGGTTTTTCCTGTGGTCATGTATGGATGTGAGAGTTGGACTGTGAAGAAGGCTGAGTGCCAAAGAACTGATGCTTTTGAACTGTGGTGTTGGAGAAGACTCTTGAGAGTCTGTTGGACTGCAAGGAGATCCAACCAGTCCATCCTAAAGGAAATCAGTCCTTGGTGTTCATTGGAGGGACTGATGTTGAAGGTGAAACTCCAATACTTTGACTACCTGATGCGGAGAGCTGACTTATTTGAAAAGTCCCTCATGCTGGGAAAGATTTAGGGCCAGAGGAGAAGGGAAAAACAAAGGATGAGATGGTTGGATTGCATTACTGACTCAGTGGACATGGGTTTGGGTGGACTCCGGGAGTTGGTGATCAACAGGGAGGCCTGGCATGCTGTGGTTCATGAAGTTGCAATGAGTCAGACACAACTGAGCGACTGAACTGAACTGAACCGAAAGCAGATCTCTGAAAACAAGGAGCTCTGACTTGTAGCATTTGCCCATCTCTGTGGTGTAAAATATTTGCCCCGTGACTATTTTTAAAATGCTAATATTTTAACAACTTCCCTGCAAAATTTAACAGTTGGTTTTCATAAGCTGATATAAGATCATTCAAGCACATTATCAATCTGGTGTGTATTCTTAAGACAAAATTTGTGAAAATTTCTTTTTCTTCTCAATATTTAGTTTTCTTATTTGTACGATGGGCCTAATAATTCTCATATTGAAATGCTGCGCTATGGCTTAAGTGAGATAGTAGATTACAAACTACAAATTGCTTTATTCCTTTACTATGCTCTATAACTAAAACAATATAGCCTCTATGACAGTGCAGCGGCTTATAATATGGTTTATTGAAAATGTTAATCCTGCTGTTGAGACTGACTACTCAGGAAAAAAAAAAATCTTTAAAAATATTACTGTTAATGAACAATACACCCAAGAGTTCTGATGGAGATATACGATGATATTTCATTTCTGCCAACACAACCAAAAATTTTATGTGACTCACTTTGTTGCAGTGGTCTGAAATCAAAACCAAATATCTCTAAGGTAACCCAGTGAAAGCAAAATTGAAAGTTGCTCAGTCATGTCCAACTCTTTATGACCCCATGGGTGATACAGTCCATGGAATTCTCCAGGCCAGAATACTGGAGTGGGTAGCCTTTTCCCTCTCCAGGGGATCTTTCCAGCCCAGGGATCAAATTCAGGTCTCCAAGTAGCATACCTAAATACATGACTCAGAAATAACCAGATCTGCATCTCTAATTCTGATTGAAACGTTAATAACTTTCTCTTTAGCCCTTAACTTCTATTATTTTCTCTAGCTTCTTACATTCCAGTAACAACTTAATTTCCAAAAGAGGAAAATTATATTTTCAAAGATGTCTGTTTTTTAAAATGAAACTTTATTTTTTCTCTGCTCACGTTAAGTTCTCAAGCAAGACCACTGCCCTATGGTACAATCAAGAGTCAAGATGAAGAGCAAATAAATGGCCTTCAAGTCAAAAAGCTTGTGACCTTGGCCACATTAGCAATAATCTGCCCTAAGCAAGTTATTGGCTCAGTACAAACTGACGTTGAATAGTGGGTACTCCTCTGATATTAAAAGAATTCTTTTGCTTAAACTTTCAGACAATATCTGATGCTATTAATCTTGGGCATTTTTCTGAATGTGTACATGATTACATCTATCACATTTACTACATAGAACAATTACCTATTTTGTTACCTCTTTTTAAAATTCTCATGAAAAGTCATGTGAAAATACCTGCAACTCAGCTTCGCAGTCACACTAACAAATCATAAAACACCCACAAGTGTAAAAAATTCCAAATCTCATGCTCACTCCCATGCTCTTAGCTCTTCTTCATATATCACAAAAATTTTTACTTTATTCTAGCTACCTTGAAGTGAAGTTAATGCATTATATTTGTGCAGCTCTTTTAATTATTCTCTGTGAAAAAGCTATCTGAATTAGTTAATATTCATAAGAGTGGAAACCCGAATCAATCTTTGAACATCTACATAGTCTTATCAATTTATTTTTAGTGCTATAGCATTTCTTAGACACTTTTAAATATAAATCTGTACATTTGCTGCTATTGTTTAGTCACTAAGTCATATCCAACTCTCTTGCAACCCCTTGTCCATGAGATTCCCTGGCAAGAATACTGGAGTGGGTTGTCATTTCCTTCTCCAGGGGATCTTCCCGACCCAGAGATTGAAACCACATCTCCTGCATTGTGGGTAGATTCTTTACTGCTGAGCCAACAGGGAAGTCTGTAAATCTGTGCATATATATATATATGCATATATGTTAATGAATATACATATCTGTACACTTTTACACTCATAAATTAATGTGGTATGTATATTTGTAGATATGCATGAATTTATCTATATGAGCTGTCTACTAGAAAATTTCCAGTATCCACTTACCAAACTACAACTGAAAATTAAGTAAGAAGATGTGCTATTTGGGCAGTATATAATTTGTAATATATAATGGACTACCACAATCAAAATAACCAACACAACATCACTATTATCATTCCTAAAATAGTTTGCAACTCGAGGATATAAAATATATACATTGATTATACAAATAAGAAATGCTATTTATGAAGTAGATGACACTGCATTTGCCTTTGCAAAATTTGTTTATATTGCTTATTTGTCATAATGTGGAAAAATCTTTATCATGTGTAATGAGTAAATAAATTAATCTAAAGCAGAGGATGTTTCTAAACATAACTCTTTAGATTGTTCATAGGTAATGAATGTATCATTCTACTAACTTAATACAAATGGTAGACAGTTTTAAATATTTTACTCAAATTCAGTATCTATCAAGATCTCAAACTATTGCATGAATATAATAACAAAAAGTCAGTTTACAAAATAGAAATTTTAATTGACTAATTATTCTGTCAACAATCTAAATTCATTTTGGTGAGTTTTTGATTAACAGCCTAGATTAGCTTTACCAATAACCTCGAGTTATTTCTTAATTATATTTAGGTTCTGTGATGGTTTATTCCATGCCTGTTATAAGTTATGTACAAACCTTTTATAGATTTTTAGTTCCTTTTACTAAGATTATGTTTTCTGTGATCTGCCTATTAGTTTTGAAGAGCAAATTTATAATTTAGTGTTCAGATTAGAGTCTTCATTCTGGACCAAGTATATTGGTTAGAAAAAATCACAAAGCTCTATTTGTTGTTTGGTAGACTTAAAATCATTAAAATAATCAAACTTTAGGTAGTTAGTGTATATCTCTAAGTCACTTAAGCAGAATACCATGAAATTGCATTTCTGCTACTTTGAAATACAAGAGTCCTTTAGAACTGATGTAAGCAATATAAAAAGCAAGAAGTCTAATTAACTCATTTCTGACATTAGTTTACTCAGTGTTCAGAACTATCACTTATTCTGATGAAAAGGAAATCGAGTTATAATGAAACATTTTACTATCATAGCTACAGATACAATTCCTAGGATTGAGCCATTTACAGCCAAGGCTATTTTTTCTGTATTATTTATGATATGAAATTTGACTCATATCTGAATACAAGCTCAAATTCTTTTCAGGTAGTATATAATCTCATTCTCAGAATTGACCTGGATTCTACAGATTGCACAATTTCTTCATTGTTTGGATGGAAAATAAATAAGATTACAGAAAGAGGCACTCTCAGAAGTCTATCAGTATACACTCTTTCTTTCCTAATAATATAATGCCAGTTTCATTTGGATGCCCATATGCCTCATTCACATATGTTCAAATTGCCCACAAAAGATACCTCCATTGTAAAGCGTATCCTCAATTCTTATATTCTTATTAGGAAGAACACATTTTTTCAATACATCTTATTATTTTTTACAGTCTATTATTACAATTTATTTTTTATGTTCATTATACTCATTTTGAAATAAGTATTTTGTAACCTGTTTAAGGAGCACTGAGAAAATGATCATGACTTTAGCATTTTACAAGAATAGTGAGAAACTTCAGTAACTGTCTTACATGAACATTCTCCTAACTTATTATTTTATAAAATATATTGACTTAAAAATAAAAGGTGCTTATGCTAGTCACGCTGGTTAGTCACATCCGACTTTTTGCAACCCCAAGGACTGTAGCCCACCAGGCCTCTCTGTATATGAAATTCTCCAGGCAAGAATACTGGAATGGGTTGCCAATCCCTTCTCCAGGGGATCTTCCTGATGCAGGGGTCAGACTCCGGTCTCCTACATTGCATGCAGGTTCTTTACAGTCTGAGCTACAACATCTTACCATGAATACTTAATCAGAGGGCCTATCTACATGGTTATCATTTCCAGACAAGCAGAATAGCTAGTGAGCAGTGTGCTATTGCAGGCAGATTCTTTATCATCTGAGCCACTGTATTAAAAAATGTTGTAAAGGTAGTCTGGCCTATGAACATCTTTACTTTAATATAAAGATATTAACCTCTGTATATTTGAAATCAAGTTCCTTGGGTTTCAAAAGTATGTGAAAAGACTAAGAGAACTTTTTTGATGTGTGGTAACTTGTTCCAGCTCTAATGTGAAGAAAGAATTAAACTATGCCAGATGTTCACAAGTCTGCCATTGTATTTAGATAAGTATATTTATCTAAATATATTATATTTATATGAATGGTCACAATTGATGATAAGCATATAATTAGCATAGTAATGGAAAGTTTCAAATCTTAACTGAATGCTGTTAAGAATAAGACAAACACTTTTTTCCCCATTTTTCTTTTTGCCTTCAGTCACATGGTATGAATAGATTTTGTTTGTTGGTGTTGTTCAATTGCTAAGCCTCTGTCTGATTCTTTGTGACCCCATGGACTACAGGACACTAGGCTTACCTGTCCTTCAATATCTCCTGGGATCTCCTGCTCAGATTCATGTCCATTTGATCAGTGATGTTATCTAACCATCTCATCCTCTACCACCCTCTTCTTTTAGCTTGATTCTTTCCTAGCATCAGGGACTTTTCCAAAGAGTCGTCTTGTTGCATCAGGCAAAAGTATTGGAGCTTTGGATTCAGTCCTTCCACTGAATATTCAGGGATGATTAACTATAGGGTTGACTTGTTTGACCTGGCAGTCTAACGGACTCTCAAGAGTCTTCTCCAGAACCACAATTTGAAGGCACAAATTTTTTGGCCTCAAAAAGTCCTTCTAGAAGAACACCAAAAGAAGATGTTCTTTTCATCATAGGGGGCATCTAATGATTCAGATACAATCCCTTTGATTCCAGGGAATGGAATGTAAAAGTAGGAAGTCAAGAAATACCTGGAGTAACAGGCAAGTTTGGCCTTGGAGTACAAAATGAAGCAGAATAAAGTCTCACAGAGCCTTGCCAAGAGAACACACTGCTCATAACAAACACCTTCTTCCAACAACACAAGAGAAGATTCTACAAATGGACGTCATCAGATGGTCAATATAGAAATCAGAATTATTATATTCTTTAGAGCCAAAGATAGAGAAGCTGTGTACATTCAGCAAAAACAAGACTGGGAGCTGACTTTGGCTCAGATCGTGAACTCCTTATTGCAAAATTCAGACTTCAATTGAAGAAAGTATGGAAAAACCACTAGACCATTCAGGTATGACCTAAATCAAATCCCTTACCATTATACGGTGGAAGTGACAGATTCAAGGGATTAGATATAATAGACAAGGTGCCTGCAGAAATATGGAGGGAGATCCATAACATTGTACAGGGGGTGGTCATCAAAACCATCCCCAAGAAAAAGAAATGCAAAAAGACAAAATGATTGTCTGAGGAGGCCTTACAAGTAGTGGAGAAAAAAAAAAAAAGAGAAGTGAAAGGCAAAGGATAAAAGGAAAAATATACCCATCTAAATGCAGAGTTCTATAGAATAGCAAGGAGAGATAAGAAAGACTTCCTCAGTGATCAATGCAAAGAAATAAAGGAAAACAATAGAATGGGAAAGACTAGAGATCTCCTCAAGAAAATTAGAGATATGAAGGGAATATTTCATGCAAAGATGGGCACCATAAAGTGCAGAAACGATATCTACCTAACAGAAGCAGAAGATATTAAGAAGAGATGGCAAGAATACCCAGAAGAACTATACAAAAAAAGATCTTCACAACCCAGATAACCACAATGGTGTGATAACTCACCTAGAGCCAGACATCCTGGAATGTGAAGTCAAGTGGGCCCTAGAAAACATTACTAAGAATAAAGCTAATGCAGATGATGGAATTCTAGCTGAACTATTTCAAATCTTAAAAGATGATGCTGTGAAAGTGCTGCATTCAAAATCTCAACAAGTTTGGAAAATTCATCAGTGCCCACAGGGCTGGAAAAGATCAGTCTTCATTCCAATGCCAAAGAATGCTCAAACTACTGCACAATTGCACTATTCTCACACCGTAGTAAAGTAACGCTCAAAATTCTCTGAGCCTTGCTTCAACAGTACATGAACTGTGAATTTCCAGATGTTGAAGCTGGATTTAGAAAAGACAGAGAAACCAGAGATCAAATTGCAAACAACTATTGGATCATAGAAAATGCAATAGAATTCCAGAAAAACATCTACTTCTGCTTCATTGACTGTGCTAAATCTTTTTACTCTGTGGATCACAACAAGCTTTGAAAAATTCTTAACAAGATGTTCTGGAAATACCAGACCACCTGACCTGCCTCCTGAGAAATCTGTATGCAGGTCAAGAAAAAACAGTTAGAACTGGACATGGAACAATGGACTGGTTCCAAACCAGGAAAAGAATGTGTCAAGGTTGTATACTGTTACCCTGCTTGTTTAACTTATATGCAGAGTACAAGATGCAAAATGCTGGGCTGGATGAAGCACAACCTGGAATCAAGATTTCTGGGAGAAATATAAATTACCTCAGATATGCAGATGACAACACCCTTGTGGCAGAAAGTGAAGAGGAACTAAAGAGCTTCCTGATGAAGGTGAAGCAGGAGAGTCAAAAAGCTGACTTAAAATTCAACATTCAAAAAGCAAAAATCATGGCATCTGGTTCCATCTGTTCAGTTCAGTTCAGTCGCTCAGTTGTGTCCGACTCTTGGCGATCCCGTGAATCGCAGCACGCCAGGCCTCCCTGTTCATCACCATCTCTCGGAGTTCACTCAGACTCATGTCCATCCAGTCTGTGATGCCATCCAGCCATCTCCACAACTTCATGCAAATAGATGGGGAAAAAATGGAAACAGTGTGACATGACAATGTCACAAAGCTATGAAAATCCTAGACAGCCTATTAAAAATTAGATACATTACTTTGCCAACAAAGATCCACATATCAAAGCTATGGTTTTTCCAATAGTCATGTATGCATGTAAGAGTTGGAACATAAAGAAACCTGAGCACTGAAAGATTGATGCTTTTGAACTGTGGTGTTGGAGAAGACTCTTGAGAAGTCCCTTGGTTTGCAAGGAGATCAAACTAGTCAATGAAGGAAATCAATCCTGAATATTCATTGGAAGAACTGATGCTGCAACTGAAGCTCCAATACTTCAGCACCTATGCAAAGAACTGACCCATTAGAAAAGACCCTGATGCTGGGAAATATTGAAGGCAGGAGGAGAAGGGAATGACAGAGGATGAGATGGTTGCATGGTACCACCAATTACTTGGACATGAGTTTGAGCAAGCCCTGGGAGTTGGTGATGGACAGGGAAGCCTGGTATGCTGCAGTCCATGGGGTTGTTAAGAGTTGGACATGATGGAGTGACCGAATGGACTGAATTCTTCAGCACTCATCTTCTTTATGGTCTCTCACTTCCATACGTGACTACTGGAAAAACCACAACTTTGACTATATAGATATTGTCAGCAAACTGATGTCTTTGCTTTTTAATACTATGTCTAGGTTTGTCATAGTTTTCCTTCCAATGAACAGTGTCTTTTAATTTCATGGCTGATGTCACTGTCTGATTATCAGAATAAGGGATAGCTCTGAACACTGAGGAAGCTAATGTCATAAATGAGTTAATTAGACCTTTTGCTTATTTATCTTCCTGATCCAGGGTTCGAACCCAAGGCTCCCATATTGCAGGCAGAAGCTTTACCCTCTGAGCCACCAGGGAAGCCCTATTTATCTTTAAATATGAATAAGTAATACTGAAGAAAATGTTTTCAGAAATGTTCATTAATAAGTACTGGTACCACTCTTCTATGCCTCACAATGCTTTGTATTTACAATTTCATTGCTGTGTTGTTCATTGCCTTATAATGATCATGTTTCATCAATTCTTAGTTATATTTTAGCCTTCCTTTAATTGAATTATTGAAATATGCCCTATAATAATAATTAGAAAAAATAACTTTCATCATATTAAGCAAGGGGGACTTTATCTGATCCTGTGTCATTGACTTACCCGGCTTAATTTGTCTTGCTAAAATATTCCATGAATCTGATTATTATATAACTTGAATAATTTTAATCTATATCACTGTATGAGATATACTCCTAATATAATTTGAATTTCTACTTGTAGTAAATTGTTTTTAAAAAGATGATTAATGATCATTATGTGCTTAGAACATTATCCTGTTGCTAGGAAAGCAATTGATGTCAAATAAAATGCCAAACCTCTTTAAATAAATATTACAATTTTCAGAGCCAGGCAAGTTAGATATAGCTAGTTAATAAATCAAGAAGGAATATCACTGAAGCACCAAAGTAAAATAAGATACAATATTTTACAAGATGCTACTTTATACATATGTAAACACTACTACAATTTTAGACAAGTAAGAAATGAAATAAAAATTAGCCACATATGAAAATATCAATTCCAAAAGTTCAAAAGGAGTAAAGTAAGACAATTTTTATAAAGAGGATAATGTAATAATGATGGCATAAATTCTTACTGATAACTAAAGAAGTCAAGAAAATTGGGTTCTGAGTTGCAAAAATCTTGGATTCAAATTTTGATTCAAACAGCAGGATGAATGTCTTGTTTTCAGCTCTGTTTTGTTTTGTTTTTCCTTAAGTGTGTATTTTAGGAGTGATTCTTTGCTTCTAATCTGAATTAAATCAATGGTGAATCTGAGACTAGAGAAAATTTGCTTAAACTATATTTAATGTTATTGATGACAGGGAATGTTTCATATTCTTATGTGTATTTCTAAGGTCTAATATAGATCTTGGTACATGACACATAAAAATATATATTTGAATGAATATTAAATGTCAGAAAAGTGCGGCCATTTTGTTCAGAGAAAAAGTGTTATTAAATCAACTTGAGATTGTTTTTCTATCCTTTTTGGCATGTATGCATGAAATTCCTATTAAAGTATTAATCATTCTTTCCCACACTTTGTACTTTCTTTGTTGGGTATTTTTATTCTTTATATTTGTCATACCTTTATCTTTTTCAGTGTTCTTATGTCTTCATTTATTATTGAAAATACAATTGAGATACCTTTTTTTTTTGCTTCAAGATTTTTTTTTTTTTT
>SJYV01007287.1:443822-482859 GCA_006410875.1 Neotragus pygmaeus
AAAGCATCAGGGTCTTTTCAAATGAGTCAGCTCTCCGCATCAGGTGGCCAAAGTATTGGAGTTTCAGCTTCAACATCAGTCCCTCAAATGAACACCCAGAACTGATCTCCTTTAGGATGAACTGGTTGGATCTCCTTGAAGTCCAAGGGACTCTCAAGAGTCTTCTCCAACACCACAGTTCAAAAGCATCAATTCTTCACCACTCAGCTTTCTTCAGATTCCAACTCTCACATCCATATATGGCCACTGGAAAAACCATAACCTTGACTAGACAGACCTTTGTTGGAAAAGTAATGTCTCTGCTTTCAAATATGCTGTCTAGATTGGTCATAACTTTCTTTCCAAGGAGCAAGTGTCTTTTAATTTCATGGCTGCAATCACCATCTGCAGTGATTTTGGAGCCCAGAAAAATAAAGTCAGCCACTATTTCCACTGTTTCCCCATCTATTTGCTATGAAGTGATGGGAACGGATGCCATGATCTTAGTTTTCTGAATGTTGAAATTTAAGCCAACTTTTTCACTCTCTTCTTTTACTTTCATCAAGAGGCTCTTTAGTTCTTCACTTTCTGCCATAAGGGTGGTGTCATCTGCATATGTGAGGCTCTTGATATTTCTCCTAGCAATCTTGATTCCAGTCCTGATTTCCTGAGTTGATTTCCAATGTCTTCAAACAGCAGTTTTCATTTTTATTTCAATTTTGTATTTACTCTTGTTGAGAGAGTTTACCTGATATAAGCTATTCCACTATAACCAGAAGATGAAATCATCTAAATTTAGTTTTCAATCATGTTAAAAAAGTGAGAGTGAATAATCAACAGTAGCTCTCAATTAAGAAAAACATTTTAACATTTTAGTCAGATAACTCAATTAAAGAATGTCTAAAAAATAAAAGCACAATCTTTCTTGACACATGCAGTTTTTGTAATTAATAATAAGGCTCATGTTCTGCTGTGTAGGTAAAATCATTATAGTGTATAATGAGGTAAAGATACACATCACTTGAATAAATCAATAGCTTTTTAAATTTCTAAATCTATTTAATAGTTCAATAGTTTCTGTGACCTAAGCTTATTATTAAGCTAATTACCATCTTGAGATCAAATAAAATATTTTTAAATGGCATTAAACACTGATATTTGCATTTTATCTTCTCACAATTATGTAATGGTGCCTTTTGCTTTTTCATGATATTTGACTAGGTCATTCTATTTAAGAATCATCCTTCATCATGTAACACTTAGGCTTACTTCAAATAAACTCAAACGTATGGTGAATGCTTTCTTCATTCTAAATAAATATAAGCAAGTTTCTAGTTTTATACTTCAGTCTCTGGTTTGCATTTTACCCATGGCCCTCTTATTGATAGTTTAGTTTTAATATGTCTTTATTCTGCAGAGAAGACATGTTGTAAGAAATTTGATAAGGTTCAAGTATCAAGCCTCATGTTATTATTTTCATCCTGACAAAATTCTCTTTCAACTACTGGGACAAAGGCCAATTTGGGGCTGCACTTTAAGGCTTATTTCATCTTGGAATGGCATAATCTGGAAAAATGAGAATTCTTCCATCAAAGGCAAATACCATATAATATATAACATCAATATATATTAGTATTAATATATAATATATAACATCAACATATATTAATATATTATAATTACTATATTAATATATAATTAATGAAAATAAAAATTAGTCATAAATTTCTATTACTTGAGATATATGACCTATATAAAACAATTTTCTGAAAAATAACACTTACTTGTTAGGGGTGGTCCTAAGATGGCAGAGGAATAGGACAGGGAGAACAATTTCTCCCCCACAAATTTATCAAAAGAACATTTGAATGCTGAGCCATTCCACAAAACAACTTCTGAATGCTGGCAGAGGACATCAGGCACCCAGAAAGGCAGCCCATTATCTTCAAAAGGTGGTAGGACAAAATATAAAAGTTAAAAAGAGACAAAAGAGGTAGGGACAGAGATCCATCCCAAGAAGGAAGTCTTAAAAAAGAGAGAAGTTTCCAAACACCAGGAAACACTCTCACTGCCGAGTCTGTGGGGAGCCTTGGAACCTCAGAGGGCAACATAACCAGGAGGAAAAATAAATAATTAAAACCCACAGATTACGTGCTTAATGGCAACCCTCAGTGGGGAAGCAGCCCAGATGCTCACATCCACCATTAGCAAGTGGGGGCTGGACAGGGAGGCATGGGTGGCATTGCTTAGGATAAGGATCAGGCCTGAATGCCCCTGAGGGAACCAACTTGAAATAGCAACCTGTGGGATAGCTATCCCGTGAAAAACCCTACAGGACAGAAATGGTATGGACCTGACAGAGCAGAAGATATTAAGAAGAGATGGCAAGAATACACAGAAGAACTGTACAAAAAATATCTTCACGACCCAGATAATCACGATGGTGTGATCACTCTACTAGAGCCAGACATCCTGGAATTTGAAGTCAAGTGGGCCTTAGAAATCATCACTACAAACAAAACTAGTGGANAAGGGTGGTGTCATCTGCATATCTGAGATTATTGATATTTCTCCCGGCAATCTTGATTCCAGCTTGTGAGTCTTCCAGCCCAGCGTTTAATTATGAATCTTGGGAAATTAAGAATGTTTGTAATGTCAGTTAAATGAGTAGGCATATACAAAAGCAAAAGTGGATACAGATAATAATTTAATAATATTGAAACATATTAATTCAAAAGATATAAAAATTTGAATAATTATAAATTAAATATGAAATATGCATGAGGATTCCTTTAGATTGTTAAATGCCTATCAAAAGGCCTTATCTTTGATAATATGTTCTTTGTTGTTCAGTTCAGGGGAGAAAAATAGATTTCTTCCTGAAGGAACTTCAAGTAGATATCATTAATAAAATATATTGTGAATAAATTTTGAAACATTGATTCTTCAAGAAATGTTTTTATTATTTAGTATACTAGCATTCTTCAACACAGTTGACTTAAATCAAGATAAATTTCTTGTATTTATACAGTGCTTTCCAGTGAATAAAAATGTTTCACCTACATTATTTTATTTTATTCCTATGGCAAGTATTTGCTACATTAACACTTCTGTTTTAAAGGTCATTTTCGTTGCCTAACATATGGGAAATAGAGAACACAGTCTAGACTGGAATCCATATCTTTTGATTCTATATTCAGTTTACTTGCTGTATATTGATTATAAAACAGCACCACAAGTAACTTAAAACTAATAGAAAAAAATACTGAGCATCAATGATTTTTGAAATACAGTAATTAGCATATTTTTTCAAAATGTTACGTACAAGGTTACAGAGTAGTCAAGGATAGTTTTCTTCTTCACTGTAGCGCCATGTGAGCTCTTTTCTTTTTTTCTTTCTTTTTTTTTTTTTATACAATCACTCCTGTGTTGTATCAACTATGGCTGATTCTACTCTCAAGTATAGAGCAAAGTAAGGGCTACTAACTTACAGGGTTATTTTAAAAATCAACATATTTCCAAGCACCAGTTTACACATTTATTCTCTCCTTTTCTATACATACTTCTGTTTAGATAGATATAAAGCTATTCATTTCATGATAAGAGATAAAGCCCAGGGACATTGCAATGACTTTATCTGTCTTGTTCATGATATACAAGTAATATATCTAGAGAACATTCTGAATCCTTTATCCCTTTACTTAAAATACATTTATTGTCCCAATTGTCTAATAAGTAACATCTATCACAATTTAGAGTCCATCAAACTGAATAGATAGATAACAGCTAACTGGGACTTTGCATTCATTTCCTTCTATTCAATATTTCCTCCCCTGTTCCTCTGATCATGCTCTTCCCTCTAAACTTTACATACAACTGCTGTTTATGTCATGTGTCTTTCATGACATGAATATCATATTTTCAAGCATAACTGACTCAGGATCATAGATAATTGCCTTTTTGCATTTATGCCACTCTGCCAGTTATTTGTTTATTGACTTTCATCTCCTAACTCAAAATTCTTGCTTGCTCTGTAAAGATGAATCTGTGTCCTTAAAGTATTTCTGCTTTGTCAGCTGGTACAGCATTCAGCTTTATCAGTAGAGGGGGTTGGAGAGACATTGAAGGAGGTCCTAGTGGGCTCATGCAGAGTGGACACCTTCCCCAGCATCTGAGTTCTATAGGCTCAAAAGGCAAAGAATCTACCTTCAATGCAAGAGAAGCAGCATTGATCTCTGGGTTGGAAAGATCCCCTGGAGAAGGGACAGGCTACTCACTCCAGTATTCTTGCCTGGAGAATTCCACGGACAAAGGAGCCTGGTGGGCTACAGTCCATGGGGTTGCAAAGAGTCGGACAGGCCTCAGCAACTAACACTGCAGCTTTTCAGTTCTTAACTCCTGCAGTGCACCAAAGTCTATAGCATTCATCACCACATATCCACTTAGAGTGGTTTTGTACCTGAGTGTCTCCAGTGAGATACATTTCAGTGAAGAACTTTCCCCAGTATCTCAGTGAGTGAAAATGTGGCAAGTGCTAGAGGGTAGTTTCCCAACAAGTTTTTCCCTCTGTTGCACCAAAGTGAATTATCTTCCATCCAATTAGTCATAGCTTTTCCTCCCACATGGTCTGTACCTCAGCCTTATGGGGCCTTTCCTTTGGGTGTTCAATCTAGCCATAGAGGATGTGGCTATTTTTATCATTTCTGTACCTATATTATTTAGCGTTGCTTTATTTCTTACAACCCTATGCCATGTAACACCAATCCTTGTAATAGCTATTATTTCTTCACATTGACCTTTTCTTGTTCAAATTACTGTGTGGATTTTCTCTCTTGATTGGACACAGACTACCAACATCAGCATTAATCATCAGCATTCCAAGAACATTTGCTAATTGAATAGATTTTACTTAATTCATACTACAACATCAAGTGACTCATCTCAAGGTTCTCCTTGCAGGGTTCATTTAGGTGAGAGAAAGAAAAGTAAAATTACTGGACAATTTCCACCAGTGACAGGGATTGAAAAGCCAGTCCATCAGTAATAGGATGTATATAATGTAAGGTTATCTCAAAGTTAAAATTACAAATTTAGCAATATTTGAGTAGTTCTTTCAAAGATCTTACCTTATTCTTACTGTGACTACAAGTGGATGATTCCTGTTTTTTACATTAAGAGAATATTTACTTATCGTTAAAGTTAAATACTGTATCATTCTTGGTCACTGAAGACATTTACAAGGTGGGATTTTCATCAGCTGAAAATTTAAAATTATTTGTTTACATATTTATTTTTAATTTAAAATCTCAAATCACTTTTAATTTTTCAGTAAAGTTTTAATTTACTTTTTCACACATGCTTCTAGTACATTATTAATTCTGGTTGAATATGCCATAATTCATCATGAAAGAATTACTTAGAGATATAAAAAATGCATTAAAGAACAGATGCCATACAGCTGAAAGCATTGCATCAGGGCATGCACATGGTAGTGTGAAACACAGAACTGATTAATTGTATATCCTTTTATAGTAATTCTTAACTTTATGATAATTGCCATCTATTTAAGAGCAGACTGTAGGATTTCCTTTATGCAATAAATTTACTAAATGGATTAAGAAATAATTAGATTATTGACAGATATGTGAATCACTGCAGGTTGAAGAATCTCAAATAGTAAATATTGTATTGAAGTTACAATTACCAACAAAAAGTCAAAGTACAAACTCTCATAAGTTAGGCAAACTATATGAAAATAATGGAAGCACCAAAGATTTTAATATTTTTAATATTTTATCATGTTATTTTATTTTGAAGTTTTATTATATCCATATAATGTTTATTATTTGAAGTAGAATGAGCTCTCATTGTGCCAATTGCCTTCCTTCACATGTTATCAATCAAACGTGGTCACTAATGCTAAAACAGTGATGAGCCATGTGAATCCTTGAATGAAGTTGGAGGTGATTCTATAGAATGTACCTGATAATTATATATTTGATGAATGTTCAGATGGTAAAGAGTCCACCTACAATGCAGGAGACCTGGGTTCAATCCCTGGGATGGGAATATCCCCTGGAGGAGGGCATGGGAACCTACTCCAGTATTCTTGCCTGAGAATCCCCATGGACAGAGGAGTCTGGCAGACTACAGTCAAAGGGGTCACAAAGATTCAGACACAACTGAGTGACAAAGCATAGCACAAATAAGAAACTGAAAAATTAAAGAACATTTGAAAAAAATAATAAAATATGAAAGGTATATAAATTTTCTTACTATTACTCAACATTCAACAAACATGTTTTCTTCATGCTTTATTCCAGACAACATGCTAGGATTTATGTGGCAATAAATATCTATTGAGTTCAACTTCAAATAACTTTAAATTAAACAGATTAATACATAAAATCATGTCATCCATGAGATTCTTCTTATTGAAGTTTTTCATTTGATTATCAAATTACCTGTACAATTTATATTTAGTTTAACTACATTAGATAATCTCAAAATATAAATTCACTTAACAAGCCAAACTATGATGTAAAGAGAGATTCATTATTCTTATCAAAAAAAATCATTTTGAGTTTATTTTTGTGTATGGTGTTAGGAAGTGCTCTAATTTCATTATTTTATAAAGATACTCAATAGGACTCATTATTAGAGAAATACAAATCAAACTACAATGAGGTATCACTTCACATTGATCAAAATGATCAACATTTAAAAATCTGGAAGCAATAAATGCTGGAGAGGGTGTGGAGAGAAAAATGAACCATCTTGAACTATTGGTGGGAATTTAAATTGGGACAATCACAATGAACTGTAGCCCACCAGGCTCCTCTGTCCATGGGGATTCTCAGGCAAGAATACTGGAGTAGGTTGCCACACCCTCCTCCAGGGGATCTTCCCAACCCAGGGATTGAACCCAGGTCTCCTGCATTGTAGGTGGACTCTTTACCATCTGAATATTCATCAAATGAATAAAGATCAGGTACATTCTATAGAATCACTTCCAACTTCATTCAATGGATAAGAGCATGGAGATTCCTTAAAAACTAAGAACAAAACTACCATATGACTCAACAATCCCATACTGGGTATAAGTTCAGTTCAGTCGCTCAGTCAGGTCTCTTTGTGACCCCATGGACTACAGCACGCCAGGCTTCCCTGTCAATCACCAGCTCCCGGAGCCTAATCAAATTCATGTGAATCGCATCAGTAATGTCATCAAACCATCTCATCCTATGTCATCCCCTTCTCTTCCCATCTTCAATTTTTCCCAGCATCAGGGCCTTTTCCAATGAGTCAGTTCTTCACATCATGTGGCCCAGTGTGTTGGAGTTTCAGCTTCAGCATCAGTCCTTCCAATGAATATTCAGGACTTATTTCCTGTAGGATGGACTGGTTGGATCTCCTTGCAAACCAAGGGACTCTCAAGAGTCTTCTCCAGCACCACAGTTCAAAAGCATCAATTCTTCTGTACTCAGCTTTCTTTCTTTTTTTTTTTTTTTTNCTGTGTATTCTTGCCACCTCTTCTTAATGTCTTCTGTTTCTGTTAGGTACTGTTTCTGTCCTTTATTGTGCCCATCTTTGCATGAAATATTCCTTTGGTATCTCTAATTTTCTTGAAGAGATGTCTAATCCTTCCCATTCTGTTGTTTTCATCTACTTATTTGTTTTCATCACTGAGGAAGGCTTTCTTATCTCTCCTTGCTATTCTTTGGAAGTCTGCACTCAAATGGGTATATCTTTTATTGTCTCCTTTGCCTTTAGCTTCTCTTCTTTTCTCAGCTATTTGTAAGGCCTCCTCAGACATTTTGCCTTTTTGTATTTCTTTTTTTCATGGGTATATACCCTGATAAAAATATAATTCTAAAAGACACTTGGACAGCAATGTTTGTTTTAGCACTATTTACAAGATCCACGACATGGAAGCAATGTAGTTATCTACCAACAGATAAATGGATAAAGAACATGTGGTACTATAAATACAATGGAATATTACTCACACATAAAGAGGGGCAAAATTGAGTCAATTGTAGAGAAATGGGTGAATCTAGAGTCTGTCATACAGAGTTATATAAGTCCAAAAGAGAAAAACATATATCATATATTAACACATATATAAGAAATCTAGAAAATGATAACAATGAACCTATTTCCAGGACAGGAAGAGAGATGAAGACAGAGAGACTGAACTTGTGGACACAGTGGGGGAAGGAGAGGGTGGGACAACTAAGAGAAAACACTGATGTATACTCAATGCAGTGTGTTAAATACATAGTTTGTCAGAAGCTGCTATATAGCACAGGGAGCTCATCTTGCTGCTCTGCGATGACCTAGAGGGTTTGGATGAAGAGGTGGAAGGGAGATTCAAGAGAGTGGAAATATTCGTATACTCATAACTGATTCACACTGTTGCATAGAAGAATCCAACACAGCATTGTAAAGCAATTATCTTATAATTATTATTTTTTAATTCATGTTCATCAAAATAATAGCTGAAAGATAACTCATAAGTTAAATTTAAAAGCTATGGAATATATTTAGTTCTTATTGCAAACAATAATTTGGTTTTACCATATTACACACTGTTCATATTAGAATTTTAACAAATGTTTATTTAAATTGAATTGATAATTCCTAGGTGTCATAGGAATATAGTGTTTTAGTTTTTTCCACATAGATTTTCACTTCTGTAAATAATCTCCAACTTTTCAACAAAGCCTTGACATTAATCCTCTTTAAATTTTCTAAGAGACTTTGTTTTTTAGAGAAATCTTTGGTTCATAGCAAAATTAGCCATGAAGCAACTTTCTAGGATTTTGATAAGGATATGATGAAACCATAGATCAAGTTAGGAAGAATTTGTGCCTACTAAGTCAATTCAGCTGTGTCTGAATGTGTGATCCTATGGACTGTAGCCTACCAGGGTCCTCTGTCCAGGGTCCTCTTGCCCGATTCTCCAAGCAGGAATACTGAAGTGGGTTGCTGTGCCTTCCTCCAGGGGACCTTCTTGACCCAGATATCAAACCCACATCTCTTACATCTCCTGCATTGGCAGGTATGTTATTTACCACTAGCTCCACCCTGGAAGCTCAGGAAGAGTTTATATCTTGACAATATTGAGTCTTTCTGTCCATGAATATGTATCCATTTATTGACTTAGTTCTTTGATTTGTTCATCAGAATTGTGTAGTATTCTTCCTACAGGTCTTTTACATATTTTATTAGACTTATACCTAAGTATATAAATTAAAGGACACTAATGTAAATGATATTGTGTTTTTAATTTCAACTGCATTTGTTCATAATGGGAAATAGGGCCTTCAATCTTCATATAATTGCATATTGCTTGCAAGAGGTTTCTTGTTGTTACTTTTGGATTTTATACAAGGACAACTGTTTCATCTGTGAACAAAGACATTTTTAGTTCTTCTTTCCCAATCTGTATACCTTTTATTTCTTTTTCTTATAATGTGTTTGACTGTTTGGTATTAGGGTAATCTGGCCTCATTATATGAGTTAAGATTCTATTTGTTTCTTCTGAGGAAGTTTATAAAGAATTGGTAAAATTTCTTCCTAAATGTTTGGACTGGGTGTTTTTTTTTTTGTTTGTTTTGGAAGCTTATTAACTATTGATTAAATTTCTTTGATAGCTATAGGCCTATTCAGATTATCTCTTTATTCTTGGATGAGACTGACAGATTGTGTCTTTCAAGAAACTGGTACATTTCACTTATCTAATTTGTGGAATAGGGTTGTTCATAGTATTCCTTGATTATCCTTTTTAATATCCAAGTGATCTATAGTAAAGCCCTTCCTTCTGTTTCTGATATTACTAACGTATCTTTTTTCTAAGTTAGCTTTGCTAGCGGGTATTGATTACATTGGTTTTTCAGTAATAAATTTTTCTCATTTGTTTAAAATTTCTCTTTTGGTTTTCTATTTTCAATCTCATTGATTCTGTTTAATTGTTATCATTTATCTTTTTTGCTTTCTTTCTACTTAGTTTGCTTTGTTTTTTCAGTTCTCAAAAGTAAAACTTAAATCACTGATTTCCCTGTACTTTTAGGCATTATTTTTGTGATCATTGTCCTTCAGTTCAGTTCAGTTCAGTTCAGTTCAGTTCAGTCACTCAGTCGTGTCCGACTCTTTGCGACTGCATGAATTGCAGCACGCCAGGCCTTCCTGTTCATTACCATCTCTCGGAGTTCACTCAGTCTCACATCCATTGAGTCCGTGATGCCATCCAGCCATCTCATCCTCGGTCGTCCCCTTCTCCTCCTGCCCCCAATCCCTCCCAGCATCAGAGTCTTTTCCAATGAGTCAACTCTTTGCATGAGATGGCCAAAGTACTGGATTGCTGTCTGTTGTGCTTAGTCACTCAGTCTAAGCACTCAGTTTTCCTAAGTCTAAGCGCTCAGATTTCCTGCACTGCAGGTGGATTCTTTATTGTCTGAGCCACCTGGGAAGCTAGTAAGGTATGAAACGATAAGTAAAATGTTTTTGAGTTTTTCTTAAAACAAGTACCCAAGAGAGTAAATTTGTTGTGGTGGTGGTTGAAGAGGACTTAAGAATTAGGAGAAGTTTCAAATATTAATAAATACTTACAGAAGAGAAAACTAAAAGAAAGAGGAAGAAATGAATAAAAACAAGAC
Organism: Neotragus pygmaeus; assembly: GCA_006410875.1. Lineage (NCBI taxonomy): Eukaryota > Metazoa > Chordata > Mammalia > Artiodactyla > Bovidae > Neotragus > Neotragus pygmaeus. The sequence goes on from SJYV01007287.1 coordinate 454,463, forward strand.
AATTCAGGAATAAATTTTTACACTATGAACTGAATAGCTGTATGTTCCTTGAGCATTTAAATTTCTGTACATGCAAGTTTATGTTGACTATGCACAACCAGTTCTAATAAAACCTATGTTCTCTTATCTTCTCAGGAAAAATAAAAATGAAAGATTTTTGAGGTAAAATAATACATTAATTAATGTAAAATTTAGCTTATTTCATTTCAATTAAAAAACCTCTTGAATAACAAGGAACAGAAAAATTGAAAACATGCACCTCTAATTGCTTTGATTTTCCATCACATATAAATAACATCTTTTTGTAGTTAGGCAAAATTCCTGTTAAGGCTTTTTATCAAACATAAAAGTTGAATTCACTTGTCTTTTAATTTATAAATATTTTGTGATATTAAATTCTTAAATAACTTATTCAGGGAGATGAGTGCTATTTTAGCTCTATTTTTTCTGTGAAGAAAAGAAATATATATATATATATATAAATTGCCACTATTGCATTCTTAAAGCTTCTTTTATAACTTTGTTTCTTTAAAACATCAGCAGTTTTGGTCTAGGTGACCATAAAAACAGTAGTGTTTTATCCATTCTGGTTCATAGTGTTGAAAAAATGTTAACTATACACTTAAAAACGAAAGAAAGAAGAGATTGTAAGGACCTAAGTAGAAAGAGAAATACCAAAGAAGCAAGAGTAACAAAAATTTAATCCATTAGCAGCTTGGAACTGATAGATGACTCCTTACATATACAGAGGTTGGGTTTCCCTTGTAGCTTAGTTGGTAAGGAGTCTGCCTGCAGTTCAGGAGACCTGGGTTCAATCCCTGGGTCAGGAAGATCCCCTGGAGAAGGAAAAGGCAACCCACTCCAGTATCCTTGCTTGGAAAATCTCATGGACAGAGGAGCCTGGTTGGCTGCAGTCCATGGGGTCACAAAGAGTCAGGCATTACTGAGCGACTAACACTTGCTTACTTACACATACAGGGGTGAAGTGAAGCGAGGAGACTAGGCTTCCTATATGATCTCTGGAACCTAGGGAAATACCAATTTGTGCTAATTACATTTGCTCTCAACTTGTGATGAAACTATTGTGTGCCACTTTGAATATTCAGAGGAAAAAGTAAATGCTGTCACAAATGATAAGAATTTGGTCTGTGTTACATGTGAGTGCGAGGTCAAGACTGCTCATCTGCAGAGGGTAAGGTTCACCAAAGATCCTAACAGTATGATCTCTGCTTCTTATATTATTAGAACTGTTGTTGAGAGTGATGATAAAGTATTCCTCTAGTAAAGAATGTGAGATGCTGCGGGGGGCCAGCGTGATGAACTCCGCCCATGGCAAAGGTCATGAGGAAGGAGGCTTGGCATATGCAAAGGTGTGATCAAGCCTCAGGAAATCCCCTGTTCCCGAGCATCTACCCCCAAACCAGAGTACTTTATAGGGTGCTCTCCCCCATAACCATTTCTCTCGGAGAAGGAGTTAACTTGCAGCTCCAAGTTAATAAAAATTCCTGAGCATGACAAGAGTGTTTCAACTTGCGAACCCTGAAGGTTATCTGGCCTGCCTGTATAGGTTCGTCCAGCCACATGTGATTGTTTACAACCTCCCAACCATGAGAAGCATGAGATGTTCTAGACTTACTAAAGGCAAATTCTTTGGGGAAGTTAGAAATTATTAGTATAGTGGATTGGTTAGGAATTATATTGGTGAAGGTTTTTTTCATTTGTTGTGTCAATAATTGCTGCAAATTCCCTGCCCTGGGTGTGACAAGGGTGTCTCAGGTCAAATCTCTCTGCTGACAGACTAGCTTGTGTGACAACCTCTCAACCATAAACAACACAGAGAGTTTTGGAGGGTTTTGAAAGTCTTAATTAGCATAGGGCTTTTCTCATTATTGAGTCAATGATTGCAAGGCCTCCCTATCCTTAGGCACCTGAGAATATATTAATCAATGTATTTGGAATATAGAAAAGGAAATATAGTTTTTAAGGTTAGCAATACTAGACTTTTTGAGTTAATGGATTTTCTCTTTTGTAATAGATCAGCGTACTTTGTTGTAAATCACTGAGTCCTTGCTATGTAAAAATGTACTATCTTAAGACTAAATAGATCTTAAGGGGAACATTGGTGAAGGGTTTTTATTTGTTGGACTGATGTTTGCTGCTAAATCTCCATATTCCCTGCCCTTATAATGAATATAACTAGCATATAGGAGAAATAAGTATTAACCTTTAAGATTAATCATGTTAACCTTGGGTTAAATAAATTCCTTTCTTGATTGTAACTCACTACACCCTCACACTATAGGAATGCAACTTTATTTTGAGGGTGGTCCTGGTTTAAGAAAAAAACATGCTTGGAAAAAATAAGTTATTTGGTTATCAGAAAGAAAGGATTGTAAATGTCAGGAAGCTTCATGGCCAGAAGATGATGTAAAACCCCTAAGACTTTTTTTTATGTAGAGCACCTGATTTTGATAAAGGTCAGGACTGCTGACCCCCACATGACTCTGTATTCATCCCTATATGTAACAAAAGGTATATAAGAAAACCTGAAAAATAAAGAAATGGGATCAGTTCCTGGAAAGACTGACTCCCCNGAGGAAGAAATGAATAAAAACAAGACAATTCAGGAATAAATTTTTACACTATGAACTGAATAGCTGTATGTTCCTTGAGCATTTAAATTTCTGTACATGCAAGTTTATGTTGACTATGCACAACCAGTTCTAATAAAACCTATGTTCTCTTATCTTCTCAGGAAAAATAAAAATGAAAGATTTTTGAGGTAAAATAATACATTAATTAATGTAAAATTTAGCTTATTTCATTTCAATTAAAAAACCTCTTGAATAACAAGGAACAGAAAAATTGAAAACATGCACCTCTAATTGCTTTGATTTTCCATCACATATAAATAACATCTTTTTGTAGTTAGGCAAAATTCCTGTTAAGGCTTTTTATCAAACATAAAAGTTGAATTCACTTGTCTTTTAATTTATAAATATTTTGTGATATTAAATTCTTAAATAACTTATTCAGGGAGATGAGTGCTATTTTAGCTCTATTTTTTCTGTGAAGAAAAGAAATATATATATATATATATAAATTGCCACTATTGCATTCTTAAAGCTTCTTTTATAACTTTGTTTCTTTAAAACATCAGCAGTTTTGGTCTAGGTGACCATAAAAACAGTAGTGTTTTATCCATTCTGGTTCATAGTGTTGAAAAAATGTTAACTATACACTTAAAAACGAAAGAAAGAAGAGATTGTAAGGACCTAAGTAGAAAGAGAAATACCAAAGAAGCAAGAGTAACAAAAATTTAATCCATTAGCAGCTTGGAACTGATAGATGACTCCTTACATATACAGAGGTTGGGTTTCCCTTGTAGCTTAGTTGGTAAGGAGTCTGCCTGCAGTTCAGGAGACCTGGGTTCAATCCCTGGGTCAGGAAGATCCCCTGGAGAAGGAAAAGGCAACCCACTCCAGTATCCTTGCTTGGAAAATCTCATGGACAGAGGAGCCTGGTTGGCTGCAGTCCATGGGGTCACAAAGAGTCAGGCATTACTGAGCGACTAACACTTGCTTACTTACACATACAGGGGTGAAGTGAAGCGAGGAGACTAGGCTTCCTATATGATCTCTGGAACCTAGGGAAATACCAATTTGTGCTAATTACATTTGCTCTCAACTTGTGATGAAACTATTGTGTGCCACTTTGAATATTCAGAGGAAAAAGTAAATGCTGTCACAAATGATAAGAATTTGGTCTGTGTTACATGTGAGTGCGAGGTCAAGACTGCTCATCTGCAGAGGGTAAGGTTCACCAAAGATCCTAACAGTATGATCTCTGCTTCTTATATTATTAGAACTGTTGTTGAGAGTGATGATAAAGTATTCCTCTAGTAAAGAATGTGAGATGCTGCGGGGGGCCAGCGTGATGAACTCCGCCCATGGCAAAGGTCATGAGGAAGGAGGCTTGGCATATGCAAAGGTGTGATCAAGCCTCAGGAAATCCCCTGTTCCCGAGCATCTACCCCCAAACCAGAGTACTTTATAGGGTGCTCTCCCCCATAACCATTTCTCTCGGAGAAGGAGTTAACTTGCAGCTCCAAGTTAATAAAAATTCCTGAGCATGACAAGAGTGTTTCAACTTGCGAACCCTGAAGGTTATCTGGCCTGCCTGTATAGGTTCGTCCAGCCACATGTGATTGTTTACAACCTCCCAACCATGAGAAGCATGAGATGTTCTAGACTTACTAAAGGCAAATTCTTTGGGGAAGTTAGAAATTATTAGTATAGTGGATTGGTTAGGAATTATATTGGTGAAGGTTTTTTTCATTTGTTGTGTCAATAATTGCTGCAAATTCCCTGCCCTGGGTGTGACAAGGGTGTCTCAGGTCAAATCTCTCTGCTGACAGACTAGCTTGTGTGACAACCTCTCAACCATAAACAACACAGAGAGTTTTGGAGGGTTTTGAAAGTCTTAATTAGCATAGGGCTTTTCTCATTATTGAGTCAATGATTGCAAGGCCTCCCTATCCTTAGGCACCTGAGAATATATTAATCAATGTATTTGGAATATAGAAAAGGAAATATAGTTTTTAAGGTTAGCAATACTAGACTTTTTGAGTTAATGGATTTTCTCTTTTGTAATAGATCAGCGTACTTTGTTGTAAATCACTGAGTCCTTGCTATGTAAAAATGTACTATCTTAAGACTAAATAGATCTTAAGGGGAACATTGGTGAAGGGTTTTTATTTGTTGGACTGATGTTTGCTGCTAAATCTCCATATTCCCTGCCCTTATAATGAATATAACTAGCATATAGGAGAAATAAGTATTAACCTTTAAGATTAATCATGTTAACCTTGGGTTAAATAAATTCCTTTCTTGATTGTAACTCACTACACCCTCACACTATAGGAATGCAACTTTATTTTGAGGGTGGTCCTGGTTTAAGAAAAAAACATGCTTGGAAAAAATAAGTTATTTGGTTATCAGAAAGAAAGGATTGTAAATGTCAGGAAGCTTCATGGCCAGAAGATGATGTAAAACCCCTAAGACTTTTTTTTATGTAGAGCACCTGATTTTGATAAAGGTCAGGACTGCTGACCCCCACATGACTCTGTATTCATCCCTATATGTAACAAAAGGTATATAAGAAAACCTGAAAAATAAAGAAATGGGATCAGTTCCTGGAAAGACTGACTCCCCCATGTCATTCTTTCTTGCTCCCCGTTTTTCTGGCTGAATTCCCATCTGGAGCATGGATGCTATTCCATGTAAACCAAGTTATTCAGACTCTTTTTCTCCACTGATTTTCCTACTACACTATCCGTTTCTAATCTCTCTATATATCTGTAATTAAATACGTATTTTTTCCAAGGACACCGACTCTGTCCCCACCTTCGAATTACCCCGGATCCACCAGGGCTGGACCCTGGCAAGATGCAGTCTGTAGAGAATTTTTGATATTTGAAAGATCCAATAAGAAGGAAACTTTACATCACAGGAAATAGAGATCAAATAATTGTTAAACATTATTTTGTAATAAGTAAGCTTAAATCCTCAAAAGATAAAGGTTTAATTGGAGCTTCCTGGTCGTTCAGTTGGTAAAGAATCTGCCTGCAGTGAAGGAGACCCAGGTTTGATGACTGAGTCAGGAAGATTCACTGGAGAAGGGAATGGCAACCCACACCATATTCTTGTTTGGAGAGTTTCATGGACAAACGAGCCTAGAAGATGACAGTCCATGGGGTTGCACAGAGTCAGACACAACTAAGCAACTTTCACAACAACACAAACTTAAACCCTCAAAATATAGATGCTTAATTAAGTTTCAAAATACAAGTACTGTGTTTGGTGTACAGAGAGATTAAAAAGATCACATGAAAATCTTGGAATTGATGAACATCACCTTTGAAACTAAATTTTTAAAAATTTAGATAGGGATGATAAAAAGTATGCTAAATCGTTCTAAGGAAAAAATGAATGAACAGAAACCAGTAATAAAGGCAGGAGCTGACACTGCAGGCCCTGTGGCCAAACTGAATTGGTTTGATTCTTTAACCTCCCCATTATTCTTGGACTATCTGTCAAATGGAAATGATAACATTTTTTGCATCTTAGTGTTGTTGTGAATGCAAATGGATAAAATGTCAACCCTTCAGTATATGGTACCAAAATACATAATAAATCAATTTCAGTGTATCTGTTGTATCACTATAATCTCCTAGAAGGCAATGTAATGAGACAGACTGCATAGTAAAAGCAATCAAGGCACAAAAAATCAAAGATGGGTCTCCAACATGTATGTAGTAAGATTTCTAGAAAAATAAAAGAAGGAAAGAAAAGGAAGTAACCTCAAAGAGATTTTTGAAAATGGATTGTTTTCAGAATAGGAAAAGACATGAAGATGCAATCATTTTAATTTGTTTATTATGTTTGTCAAGCTAGTGAAATTGAATCAAGGAATTGTCAAATAAATACTGTTTGAGGAAGTAGGTTAATTCTTTCACTATCTATGATTTATCCTTCTAGCTTTGAAACAGTTTGGAATGAACTGTGAATTTCTGTTTTGAACCTTTTGTGCTTTTTTCCATAATCAGGAAATTTGGCACAAAAACTCCAGTGTTCAACTTTGTGTTCAAATCATAGCTCTGGTACTTAACAATTTTGAGCCATGCACAGTATTTAAACTTGCCGTGTATCAATTGTCTTGTTTTACCAAGGCCATTAAGGTAGTTTTGATAATTTGATTAATGTTACATGTAAAATATTTAGAACACTGTCCTTCTCATAATAAGTGTTCAATAAATTAATTATTGCCCTGCACAGACATGAGTTTAATGTCTCATCTGAAGAACATTTCAATAAATTAAATTTTTTTGTGTGTGGCTGTTTTAATAGGATGCTCCTAAACTTAAAATAACATGTATTAGATACATAGATATTGACATAAACAATGTAATATGAGATTAGTTTGTCCAATGAATTGAAAATCATTAAAGTACAAGTAGAAAACATTTCTGTTTTTTCTAATACTTGCTACAAACTTTGATATCTCCCTTCCCACTGTGTAGTTGATTACTGCAATTGCTTCTCATTTTAGTTCATGAATTTCAATCATTTTGAATATTTTCAATCAACTATTTGATTCAAAATCCTGTTCCTTCTTAGATTTAGTTTAGCCTCATAGCTCCTTCCATGAGTTTGGGTTGGATAGAGACAAGATCTATTCTTTTCCCTGGACCTCTTCTTCCACTTACTTCTCTAGTTGAGAAGATGCACAGAAAAGAGAGTTGAAAATGGCAACTCCATGTTAGTGGTACAGAATCTATTGGCCCCATTGTGTGGGGGGCTATAATTCTTCAGCTAATACTAAATTATTTTCCTTTGTTTCTCTTTAGTTCCTTTAGAAGAAACATGTGTGATTGCACAGATGGCATTATAGGACCTTTCTCCTGTACAAGAGACCTACTAGATCTAGACTAGTCCTGTTTATACTCCTTACCCCAAACTAGTAAACTTATGACAAGAACAGGTTTTTATTTTTCTAAGTTTAAATACTATTCAGATGAGTTGTTCAACTGATGACTGTGCAGAGTAATTATACTTAATATTGATTGAGTGCATGCTACGGTGGTCTACTTCACTCTATTCTGTCACTTTGATCCTTTGCTATGGAAATGCCTCATTTTGAAATAATAATAAGACAACTTAAGTCTATTAATGGAAAATTCCTCTGTTCTTATCTTGTCAAATGTGAGACACAAACTGCTGCTATGGTATTTTTACACCCGGCCAAACTATCTTCTAGTTTTGTTTTTGTTTTTGTTTTTTTTCCCCTTCAAGATCTGATGATCTCAGGTTACTTTTGCATGTTCAATAATTTTAGACATTTCATGTCCCTAGTTCAGTTCAGTTCAGTTCAGTTGCTCAGTCGTGTCTGACTCTTTGCGACCCCATGAGTTGCAGCACACCAGGCCTCCCTGTCCATCACAATCTCTCAGAGTTCACTCAGACTCACGTCCATCGAGTCCGTGATGCCATCCAGCCATCTCATCCTCGGTCGTCCCCTTCTCCTCCTGCCCCCAATCCCTCCCNAGGTCTCTGCCTCAGCGAGGATCCATCCTCCTGGGTGGAGACCCGAGTCCTTTCCTCTGTTGACCCCGCCCTGCCCTCCAGGTCCCCATGTGGCTCCTGCTCCAGCCAGCCTCACAAGGCTGTGGGGACGTGTGTCCTCCCTGAAAAGCCAACAACTAACCCCCGGTCACTTGTTCCCTGGAAGGGCCAGGAGGTCCCATATCTCCCCAGGCCCAGCCTCACCTCTGTCTCTCCCGTGCCCTCCACATTCCTCTTGATTGCTCATATAGATCAATTAACCAGCTTTGCTTCGTGTTCCTCTTTTCAATGCTGATCTGTGTTCACTTCCATTCCCAGTGCTTACCTACCTTCCCAGGTGTATGGTCACCCCTAGCAGGGCCATCTCTAGAGGCACGTGGTATGGGGGGCTGCTGGTGTGGGGAGGGTCTTCCCTCTCAGGGGCCAGGGGGCGGGGCAGGGAGAGGCACAGTCTTTGCACTCACAGACTCCTCACCTGTCCCTCCGCCTCCAGCCCAGTGGAGGACGCCTTTTGATCCCAAAGAAACTTACAAGTCACAGTTCCACGTGAGCGAGAATGAGACGGTGGAGGTGCCCATGATGAGCATCGGGGGCCTGGTGACCCCTTACTTCCGGGACGAGGAGCTGGGCTGCACGCTGGTGGAGCTCAGATACACCAGCAATGACAGTGCCCTCTTCATCCTCCCCGACGAGGGCAAAATGCAGGACGTGGAAGCCAAGCTGATCCCGGAGATGCTGACGAGGTGGCGAGAATCAATGTACCCCAGGTAACTGTCCCCAGGACCCAGGGTTGTAGGCCCATCTGCCTTCTCAGTCCTTCCCCCCTTCCTGGACTCCTGATCCCCAGCAACAGGGCCTATGTCCAGGGGGTGTGGAAACTGCTAGGAGAGCCCATCCTGTGATGACCTTGCTCTTTGCTGCCTGTGTGGCTCTGGGCTTGAATTTCCCNTTGACCATGATGGCTACTCCATTTCTTCACTGTACCCCAGGTAACTGTCCCCAGGACCCAGGGTTGTAGGCCCATCTGCCTTCTCAGTCCTTCCCCCTCTTCCTGGACTTCTGACCCCCAGCAACAGGGCCTATGTCCAGGGGGTGTGGGAACTGCTAGGAGAGCCCATCCCATGATGACCTTGCTCTTTGCTGCCTGTGTGGCTCTGGGCTTGAATTTCTCCTTCTACAAGATGATGACCTCAAAGGGGACAGTGACTGAGGTTTCCTCTGCCTCTAACATGTGCTGAGTCATGAGGACCCTCAACACCACTCCCAACACTCATGCACATTCTCTCCATGGCGCCACCCTTTGTAGGGAGGGAGGAAGATGGAATTGTAGGCAGTTGAGGGCTCAGGTGAGACAGAGGCTGAGGACCAGCTTGGCACAGTCTTTCCATCATAATCATTCATTTATTCATTCATCCACTCAAGACTGGCTGAACAGATTAACTGAGGACATGCTACACCCCAGGGACTATTCTCATATTAACAATAATTTAGACCCTGATGGTAGGTAGGCAAATAAGCCCCTAAATCCCCTACCTTCACAGCACTTACTTTGTAATTGCAGGAGATAGACAAGAAACACATAAAATAACGGAATTGTTTGTTACTTGGAGAGATGAGAAATGCAGAGGTGAGGGATAATAAAGGAAAAAGATAATTATTCCCAAAGGTAGTTTGTGATTGTAAATAGAGTGTCCTTGGGTGATGTTTGAGGTGAGGGAGTGAGCCATGCGNCCTAGAGTTGGCTCTATTTTGTAGTCAAAATGTTGTTTTATTGACATTAGGCAGAGCCCTAAAATTTTTTGAGGCTCAGTTTCTTTATATATAGTTCACACATAAGGATTCATGATGTTTTACTGAGGTTCGAGTGAAAGAATAGTGAATATATTGTCAGGGGAGTTTGTAATTTTCTCAGTTCTGTCTCACTGCAGCAAAAATTTGCAGCGATGGATGAGTTGGTGTTACAGCTCAGTTTTATTAGGAAAAACAAAGGATAGTGCACCCTGGAGGAGTGAGGATGGGTGGGCCCAAAAGATAAAGGGAAGAGAAGCCTCAATCCTTCTAGATTTCCTCCCCTCTGAGCCTTCCCTATGTAAATTGGGCTAGCCAGGAGGGCTGTTTTTCCTCAGACCTTCCTTTGTTCTATTTTTGCAGGCTTTTCCCTTCTTTGTCTTTTAGCCACTGCCATTTTGGACTCCCTTTTCCTATTCAAACTACCTAACATCCTCCCTTCAAGAGATGGTAGGCCCAATGCCCAATTCTTTGGGAATAGGGGCATCAAAGTCTCTCAGGCTGAATTGAGACAGTGAGGGGCATTGGACTTCCCTACTTCCTAGTCTCAAGGCTCAGAGTCCTTATAGAGGTGTCCATCTAAGGGTGAGTGATATTTTCTGTGGTTGGCTGTAGTTTTATATATCCTTGTTAAACTGGCACTGCATGTTGTAGCTTGTTGACCTGAGCAGAGACAAAATGGGCTAGATGATAGATGATACATGGAGCAATCATAAGCAGCATCAATATGGTGATAAGAAGGATTAGTAGGGGCATTAGCCAACTCCAAATTCTCCCTAGCCAGGAGAAGGATCGCCCAAAGAAAGATGATAGCCACCCTGAGAACTCTCCAGCTTGTTCTTTGAGATCCAGTAGGATCTAAATGTTTTCCTTGAGATCATGAGGCTTTCTTTAACTTAGCTGGAAGTATTTACCCAGAAACAACACCTCTCATTTAACATGGCTCAAGGTCCTCCTTGTTTAAGAATCAGGAGATCTATTTTGAAGTGCAACCTGTCTTTTTTAAAGTACAATCCCTGCCAAGCTGTGGTGGCTCTTTAGATCTGTCCTGAGAAATCTTTTCTTCAAAAACTTAATTTTGAGAGTGTTCATTAGAATGACACTCATTTTTAGTCCTGAATAAGTATCTGAGATCTCCCTGGAGCTCATGGGTGTATTGAGTGTCCTCTTCTGTTTTTTTCCACGATTTGACTAGTGAATCCAGGAGTTGTGTCCTGGTACCTTGACTGCTGTGGGGGTAGAAAGTATTACAGGGTAGGGCCCTTCCATGTGGGCTGGAGTTGAGCCTTTGGGGACCCATCTTTCCAGACTTTAATTAGGACTTGAGTCTCTGGAGCATATAGTGGTGGCTCTTTATAATCGCCTGGGTCCTGGTTGACACCCCACAAGTGTATATCCTGTTGGAATTGCCCAATGGCCATGGCATAAGGCCAGAGGGACTAAGCTTATGGATGAAGGAAGAGGTCATTGACATAAAAAAAAGGTTTCAAGGTCTCATAAGAACTAAGACCAACCTATTTCTTAGGGACAATATGGGTGTGGAGGACTATTGATAAAGCCTTCTTCCATCCCACAGATGTCTCCTGGGTTATCTTTCTTATTGCTGATTTTAAGAATTGGTTGGATTTTTCTATCCTGAAGACTGAGGCCTCCGGGCACAATGGAAATAATAAGCAATGCCCAATGCTTTAGAGACCCCTTGGGTAACCTTAGAAGTAAATGATGTCCCATTGTCACTTTGTAATGACCTGGGCAGACCAGTCTCAGAATGATTTCATGGTGCAGTTTTTTACCAACTCCTCAGCCTTCTCAGTCCAGGTGGAAAAGCCTTCAATCTATACTATGAATGTATCTATCATGATTAATAGCTATTTATACCCTTAAGAAACTGGCATCTGGGTGAAGTCCATCTGCCAGTCCTCTCCTGGGTTGGCCCCATGTCTTTGGATGGGCTAGGCCAGCTGGGGTCTTCGAGCACCTTGGGGTTGTTTAACTGGCAAGTAGGACAAAAGGAGATCACTTACCTTATAGTAATTGGAGGCCTGTTCCTCTGAAGAACCTTTCTCGTAATCTTTGGAGGGCCTTTTCCCCTAAATGCGTGATGGCAAGTAAAGAGTTAACCAACCTCCGTTGGAGGTTCCCAGGCAAAGAAAGGAGTCCCTCCTTCTGGAACCACCCCATATGACCTTCTTGAAAGCCCTCACTCTTAGCTTTAAGAGTCTCATCTTCAGTATAGGAAGGAGTTTCTGGCAAATTCGTCTGTGGAACTAAGGTGGTAATCCCTATTGTTCTGTAATGCTGCTCTCTTAGCTACCTGATCAACTGCTTGGTTCCCTCGTGCCACTTCTGTACTCCCTTTTTGGTATCCTTTACAGTGGAAGACTGAAACCTCAGTGGGCAGATGGATTGCCTCCAAGAGCCTAAACATTTGATCACCATATTTGCTTTGAGATACTTGGGTGATCAAGTGGCCTCTTTCTTTCCAAATAGCAGCATGTGCATATAGCACCAGAAAGGCATACTTGGAATCACTGTAAATGGCTACACTTTTTCATTTTCCCAACTCTAAAGCTCAAGTCAAGGCTATGAGCTCACCTAATTGGGCTGAAGTACCTGGTGGCAAATGTTTAGCCTCTACGGTCTCAAAATTGGAGACTAGTGCATATCTGACTCTTCTTTTCCATCTAAGACAAAGCTGCTTCCATCAGTGTACCAGATTTCCTCAGGAATGGTCAGAGGATCTGACAGTCCCTCTCGGGGTTTTGTCCAGTGGTTCAAGGTTTACAGGCAAGACTGAAAGGGGAGAGAGCCCTTGGGAGTAGGCAAGAAGTGGCTGGGTTAAGAAACTCACAAGGTGATATAGTCAGGCCTGGATTTTCCATCAGCACTACTTGATATCTGAGGATTCTTTGATCAGACATCCATAAATGACCTCTCCCATTCAGGAGTTATTTCACTTGATGGCTAGTAAAAATAGTTAATTTGCCCCCAAGAGAGTGTTTTAAGGCATCTTCTATCAGGACAGCAATAGCTGCAAGATTTTGAAGGCAGGAAAGATCTTTTCCCAATTAGGGAGTGCAGGTGCCTCCAGAAACTGGTGAGAAAATATTTGCCCATGCCAGCAATGAAGAAGTGCTTGGGTGAATCTTTTGTAATTATTTTTCCTGTAGCACCCAAAATGTTACAAGTTTGGAAGAAGAAGACTCTGGAGTAGGAGGTCAGGACCGAGTAGGTAGCACCTGTGTCAGGCAAGAAATTCTCAGCTCTACCTGCTATATCCAGTTGCACCCTTGGCTCCAGCCCTGTGATGGTTATCTGTGGCAGGTGGGCTGGCTGGAGTGGGCCACCCCAGTCCTGTTGAACCATCCTGAGGAAAAGCTTGGTGTTTGACCTTGAGGCTCTTGGGACCCAGGGCAGAGTGCCACCCAATGTCCCAATTGATGGCATTTGTAGCATGCCATTTTAAGAGACTTGCCATGGTTTAGACACTCTTTGGCCCAATGCCCTGCCTTTCTACAGATTAGGCATTTATCTCATGCCTTGTCCTTCAAGGACTTGGGGTTTGCCATAGGGCTTCCCTGGAGGGCAGCCAGCACCTGGTCATGCCTTATCTCTTTCCTTTCCTCCCTTTCTTGGCCTTGGCCTCCCTCTCCTGTTCTGTTATAAAAGGTATTGGTGGCTGTCTGGACTATGTCATCTAAACAGGCAACAGGATCCTGCTGCCGTAGCTGTTGTAACTTTATCCTGATGTCTGATGCATACTGGAAAAATAATTTTTCCTTTAAAGCCACCAGTCCCTCATAAGAGCCTAAGTCCAGATTGGTAAACTTTTAGAGGGACTTTTAGCCTTTCCAGAAAGGCAATGGAGTTCTTGTTGGACTCCTGAGTTATTGCTGAGACCAGACATAGTTCCACAGCTAATAGGCTTCCTTCTATTTTCATGGGTAGACTTGCTTAGGGGTGAATCTGTTTGAAGCTTATTCTACCCAGTATTGTTACAACCAGAGATCAAGGCGCTCCCAGGCCAGGGTGCAGATCCCCAGGCAGGCTCAGGCATGACAGCCTCCTGGAGATCAAATCCCTGAGCATGTCGAGGCATGTCGACATCCTGGGACCCCTGGACTGGAGGATCTCCAAGCAGGTTGAGGCATGACAACCTTCCAAGAGCCAGATCCCTAGGCAGGTTGAGGCATGTTGACCACCTGGGGCCCCAGGCTGAAGTTGGGCATCCCCAAGGTCTCCACTGTGACCAGTGTTGGATAGGATTAAGGTATCATAATCTTAACTCATTGCAGGTTTGTCCACTGTGGATGGGAATAAATACCCTTATGTAAAGCAATCCAAGCCTGTGGCCTGAGACCAGGAACCTGGTGAAACAGCCATAACCCTTATTCTCTTATTGCTCTGAGAGAATTCAAGTCATTGATTTCCTCCACTAGTCTTTCATAAGAGCAGCTTATGATGTCTCCAATGGTAAACATCTCATTGTCACAGACCCACTTTAGGTAATAACAGAAGCAATGACAAAGTAGCAGATTATCTGGTCCTGCTAGGGGCTTTAGGAGTATTTTAATAACAATAAGTAGGGTGGAGTGACATTGCCTACAAGGGGAAAGGGTCCTGTTTGCAGGAGTTAGTACGTGGCTTAAGAACAAATTGATAAGAGGAAACAGACCAGATGTTCTATCAAAATGGAGATGAGATTTGATCTGGGGGTATGTTTGCAACTTTAGGAGAGGAGTGGCAAGGGTTTGGGCTCAAACAGTCTGCAGAGCTAACTCCGAAAGTGATAAACACTATCCCTGGTAGCCCAACAGCTCCTGAAGGGATGCCACCAGATGGACTTCTAGCAGGCACTCTGTGTCTCTCACCTGTCCTAGTGGGTTCATTGAGAGATGTTCTTTTGCACATGTTGTAGGAAACATGGAAGATGAAGGCCTGAATATCTAAAAAGATTGGATATTACACAATATTTCCCTCCCAAGGGCCAGCTATTTTCTTGTTGTCCCTCCAGAAGGTTGTAGAGGCAACATTGTGGGCCTGGATGGGGCTCAGGAAAAGAGTATGAAACAGGAGGGAAGGGGGCAGGGCACAACTTTTGAAAGAATGACATAGCACAAGGGCATAGCATAAACCTATTAAAATCAAATGGGTCCAAGATGACAAGTCAAATATTGTTTGAATGATCCTCACGCTCATTAGCACCACATTTCATGGCCGCTGCTCTGCAATGGCCCACACCCTATGGAGTGTCAGTCCAGTTCAGGTGCTCAGTTTTGTATGACTCTTTGCAACCCCATGAATTGCAGCATGCCACGCCTTCCTGTCCATCACCAACTCCCAGAGATCACTCAAACTCATGTTCATGGAGTCAGTGATGCCATCCAGCCATCTTATCCTCTGTCATCCCCTTCTCCTCCTGCCCCAAATCCCTCCCAGCACCAGAGTCTTTTCCAATGAGTCAACTCTTCACATGAGGTGGCCAAAGTACTGGAGATTCAGCTTTAGCATCATTCCTCCTGAAGAACACCCAGGACCGATCTCCTTTAGAATGGACTGGTTGGATCTAGAGTGTGCCTCTCTCTAAATCTGAACAAATCCACCTCTTACCTATCACCGTGTCTCACTGAATTTTTTGCTCAAGAGCCTGAGCTTTGTTAGGTCCTAAAACCAGGCACTGTGGATTTTGACCAGGCTCAGGTCCCAGTTGGATATGACTGAGTGACTACGTGTAGCACAGTGTCCCTGGCACATGGGTTTGAGTCCCAATCTTAGGTAAACTGTTTCAAACATAACTTTCAGAAATGGAAAGATGGTGACCTGCCCAGTACTTTGTAAACAGTGGCACAGATGGAGAGAGGAGCTGAAGGACAGAAGGAAAAAGCAGTGGGAAAAACATGCCAAGGAATCCCCCTCATATCCTGCTGGAAAAACTGCTAAATGCCTGACCTGTGCCCACAATTTTCATTGGCCTGATACTTGGCACAAAGAAGATTAAGGGCAGAAGAACCCCCACCCACTTGGGCAATAGCTACTAAGACACAGCTGATAGTAGAGGCTTCGGGACACCCTGGGACACCCACTGCCGCTTGCCTGTTTGCACAGTGTTTGAGGAAACAAGAAATGAGAGATTGTAAAGGACTTAAGATTTTGTTAGCCATATGTCCTTCCAATCCCTCGTCCAAGGTAAGGAGCAGCAGCTGTACTTTGCTGGAGCAGCCGTGAAGATATAACCCCATGCCTAAAGTAAGAGAAACCCAAGTAAGGTGGTAGGTGTTGCAAGAGGGCATCAGAGGGCAGACACACTGAAACCATACTCACACAAATGTAGCCAATCTAATCACAATAGGACCACAGCCTTGTCTAACTCAGTGAAACCAAGCCATGCCTGTGGGGCAACCCAAGATGGCCATGTCATGGTGGAGAGGTCTGACAGAATGTGGTCCACTGGAGAAGGGAATGGCAAGCCACTTTAGTATTTTTGCCTTGAGAACACCATGAAGAGTATGGAAAGGCAAAATGATAGGATACCAAAAGAGAAACTCCCCAGGTCATTAGGTGTCCAATATGCTCCTGGAGATCAGTGGAGAAATAACTCCAAAAAGAATGAAGGGATGGAGCCAAAGCAAAAACAATACCCAGATGTGCATGTGACTGGTGATAGAAGCAAGATCCAATGCTGTAAAGAGCAATATTGCATAGGAACCTGGAATGTCAGGTCCATGAATCAAGGCAACTTGGAAGTGGTCAAACAAGAGATGGCGNTTGGAAGAAAAGTTATGACCAACCTAGACAGCATATTAAAAAGCAGAGACATTTCTTTGTCAACAAAGGTCCATCTAGTAAAGGCTATGATTTTTCCAGTGGTCATGTATGGATGTGAGAGTTGGACTGTGGAGAAAGCTGAGTGCCAAAGAAATGATACTTTTGAACTGTGGTGTTGGAGAAGACTCTTGAGAGTTGGACTCTTGAGAGTTAGCCAGTCAATCCTAAAGGAAATCAGTCCTGAATATTCATTGGAAGAACTAATGCTGAAGCTGAAACGCCAATACTTTGGCCACCTAATGCAAAGACCTGACTCATTAGAAAAGACCCTGGTGCTGGGAAAGAGTTGGTGGGAAGAGATGGGGATGACAGAGGATGAGATAGTTGTATGGCATCACCGACTTGATGGACATGAGTTTGAGTAAGCTCAAGAAGTTGGTGATGGGCAGGGAAGCCAGGTGTGCTGCAGTCCATCAGGTCACAAAGAGTCAGACATGACAGAGTGACTGGACTGAACTGATTTATGCTAGGAGTCAAAGTGAAGTGAGACTTCCTCTGAGCTGATAAGGGCTCATAGATGAATGAACGTCAAATTTGCTGCAATTTTCTTTTTCCTTTCAAATATAATTAACAGGAAATTAATTTCAGAAAATTTGTGGTACTTATTTAAAAATGTAGATTTCTAGAGCTTCCTTATAGACCTAGGAATCCAAATTCTCTGGGGTTTGGATTCAAGAATCTATGTTTTTAGCAGTATGCTTAGATGTTTATTCTGCGCAATGTAGTTTGGAAACTTATACTTGTGGAATGGCTAGTTTATGCCAAGCACATGCCAAGTCCTTTAGAGGCACTGTTGTACTTCCACACTATAACCAATGACTGAAACAGAGGCATAGAAAAATAAATTTTTAAGAAGCTAGCAAATAGAAGAGATATTGCTATATTTTAGAGAAAAGAAATGAAGCTAGAGATGGCAAATAAATTGTTTGTCACATATCTATTAAGTGATTAAGTCCATATCCAAATTTAGATCTTTTTGGCTCCAAAGTATGCCCTTGGGATGTTGAATATGGTAAAAAGGCCAAGCTCACTGAATCACATACCATCCTGATAAATAAGCATGAGCAAGATTCCTCCAGAAAGGATGAATAATATTATTCTTGCATTGTTATGTCTGTGTGGATTTCTAAAAGAAAGTCCTAGAGGTTGAGATGCCTCATCCAGTCCCCAAACAAGCAAGTAAGTAATAGACAAAGGAAGGGTTTGAGAAAAAACCTCCCAAGAAAAGGAGAATTTCCCACTTGCCCTATTTCCTGTTTCACCTGCTCCTCCCTTTCTAGCAACCTACCACACATGATGAAAAAGTCCTGCATGTGACTTCTGTCATCTTTGTGTGTCCTTAGCATTGGGGAGGATTCTCATTTCTTTTCAGGAAAAAAAAAAAAAAACTACATTGTTTAAGTGATATTTATTTTATAGTCAATAAACAAAACTGAGTTTCTTTACCTATCTTTAAAAGCAGTACTATGGATTCCCTTTGGCTGAATTATTTGTATTTTTGAAGGAATAGGTGAGTGTGAGTGAGAAAGCTGTGGAATCAGATTTTAACCTTAGAGATGAACCTAGCTGTTGCTGTTGAAATGTCACCTGCAATACCTGTATTCTAATTTAGACTCTGTTATGAAGCATTACCAAGACAACTAAATTGCTGTGTACCTTTTCTAACAATCAGAGGTGGTCCAGTTGTTTTGAGTTGTCTTGGGCATTAGATAATTCTTCTCCATGAAAGATATTTTTGCAGGGGCTTGTCTTTGCATGGAGATGTAAGTTTCAGTCCCTCAACCTTTTTTGTTGTTGTTGTTCTATTACTATCATTCACCAAATGATGGTAAAGCTATCTTTCTTCCCGTGTCTTGCTGAATTCCTGCTAAGACTGACAAGACAAAAATTAGTAAAATAGCTTTGAAGGTATGTAGAATTATATATATTTTATGGTGTGCACATAGGAAAGCACTCTTCCATCAGCAACAATTTCATTGGTTCCAATATCTCAAATCTGGATGCTTTTTACTATCTCTCCTAGCCCAAGCCATCATGGCTCATTGGCTCACTAATAGGATTCTAAATGGTCTCCTTTTGTCCTCCCTGCTTCAAGAGCCCATTACCTATTCAGAGTAATTGAGATGCTATTCTTCCCTTGCGTGAGAATGTATCAGTACAAATCTCACCATGGCTTCAAGGCCTTATGTGGTTTATCCTCACCTGCTTTTTCAGGTCATTTCTCCTACCAGTCTCCCTGTAGTTTTCTACGTTACATCATCACAAACTTGCTTTTGTATCTTCAAATGTGTCCAGCTCATGCCTACTTTCATCTTTGCTCCTCTCATTTTGTTCAAATATTACCTCTTCAGAGAAAACTTAAGTCACCCTAAATCGATTAGCCTAAACTCCTTCCCTTCCCATTGTCCTCCTTTATTGTCTTCATAGTACTTCAGTTCAGTTCAGTCGCTCAGTTGTGTCTGACTCCTTATAACCCCATGGACTGCAGCACACCAGGCTTCCCTGACCATCACCAACTACCAGAGCTTTCTCAAACTCATGTCCATCAAGTCAGTGATACCATCCAACCATCTCATCCTCTGTCCTCCACTTCTCCTCCTGCCTTCAATCTTTCCCAGCATCAAGGTCTTTTCAAGTGAGTCAGTTCTTCACATCAGGTGGCCAAAGTATTGCAATTTCAGCTTCAACATCAATGCTTCCAATGAATATTCAGGACTGATTGTCTTTAGGATTGACTGATTTGATCTCCTTGCATTCCAAGGGACTCTTAAGAGTCTTCTCCAACACCACAGTTCAAAAGCATCAATTCTTCAGTGCTCAGCTTTCATTATAATCCAACTCACATCCATACATGACCATGGAAACACCACTAGCTTTGACTAGACAGACCTTTGTTGGCAAAGTAATGTCTCTGCTTTTTTAGATGCTGTCTAGGTTTGTCATAGCTTTTCTTCCAAGGAGCAAGTGTCTTTTAATTTCATGGCTGCAGTCACCATCTGCTGTGATTTTGGAGCCCCCCAAAAATAATGTCTGTCACTGTTTCCACTTTTCTCCATCTATTTGCGGTGAAGTGATGGGACCAAATGCCATCATCTTAGTTTTCTGAATGTTGAGTTTAGCCAGCTTTTTAACGCTTCTCTTTCACTTTTATCAAGAGGCTTTTTAGTTCTTCTTCACTTTCTGCCATAAGGGTGGTATCATCTACATATCTGAGGTTATTGATATTTCTCCCCATAATCTTGATTGCAGCTTGTGCTTCATCCAGCCCGGCATTTCCTATGATGTACTCTGCATATAAATTAAGTAGTGCTTAACTTATGAATTTGTGAACTTAAATTCATAGTACTTAACACTATCTAAATTTATTTACTTACCACTTTCTATATTCATTATTAATTTCCTGCTACTAAAGTGTAAGCTCAATAAGAGTAACACCTTTTATCTGTATCCTTAGTTCCTAGAAGAGTGTCTGTCACATCCTGGGTTCAGTGCACAAGCTGAATAAGTCATAAACCAATGGGAGAGACTTGCATGTGTTAAGCTCAGTGACTGGTCAGATTCAGGGAAATTATGAGATGTGGGTGGCTCCAGTGGATATCCTTTTTTATGTCATTCCATGTATCATAGTTTCACAAAGCATCATGCTTTTCAGCCACAGAGTCTGAAATAATGAAACAGAGCATACTAGTTGGCTGTAGAACCGCTTCTCCCTTAGGGGCATGGAGTAATGAGCAGAAAGTTCATGCACAATTTAAGTTGATCACTTAAAAATAATCCTCTCCAGCACACAGACAAAAGATGAAGAAGGCATCAGTTTCTAAGTCATTGGCTTTGTAGTTA
This sequence comes from Neotragus pygmaeus, assembly GCA_006410875.1. Taxonomy (NCBI): domain Eukaryota; kingdom Metazoa; phylum Chordata; class Mammalia; order Artiodactyla; family Bovidae; genus Neotragus; species Neotragus pygmaeus. The sequence goes on from SJYV01007287.1 coordinate 475,039, forward strand.
TTAGATAAAATGATTATAAATATGTTATTTGCAAGTTACATTTATTAAAACTCTAATAAAAATATATTTCTGTTTTTAAGATAGACACAAATTTAAACAGAAATGAGGCGGTGCCTCATAAGTGCAATTTGATGATGTTTATTTAATACATAAGACACTGTGATGTTTAGTTGTACAGGTTAACTTGACTGGGACACTGTGCCCAGAAACTTGGTCAAACATTCATATTATTGTGGATATTTCTGTGAAGATATATTTTGTTTTGTTTTGTTTTTTGTTTTGGATGAGATTAATCAGTGGACTTTAAGAAGGTAGAGTGTTCTCCATGATGTAGGTAGGCCTCATCCAATCTGTTAAAGCCCTGATGGAACAAAAACTGACCTCCTCTGAGCAGGAAATAATTCTGCACGCCAACTGCCTTTGGAATTCAAATGCATCTCTTCTCTGGGTCCCCAAACAGCCAGTTCATCAGATTTTGGACTTGCCAGGCCTCTACAATCATATGAGCCAATTCCTTAAAATAAATATGTCATTAGTAGAATGTTGGAAAAATAAACACATTTTATCACCATCCTGCTGGTTCTGTTTTTATGAAGAACACTAACTTATACAGATATATTACAGTTATGTGTTTAAAATATACTTTTGAGGAAAGTTTATATAACTTATCCAGATATTTATTTGGTTATTCATTCAGTTAAATATATAAGCTGTATCTGTAACTTCAGAAAGCTTATTAGTACATTGCTATTAAGAATCAAAAGATGATATATAATATCCCATGAAATATGAATTATTCAAATTATTTAACATAAATTAAAAGAAAATGAAGGAATAAACTCAACTTAGTTCATTTCCTCTGATTCAGCAATTGAAGTTAGTCTTGGCCCTAGCAATAAAGTTATCTGAAGAAAAGGTAGAAAGAGCAAGTATGACATTAGTATTCAGTGTAAATGATGGCCATAGTAGGCTAGACTTATATAAGCTGTTATAATAAGTAGAACTCATCACTCTAGTTCAAAGTTATGCTCAGCATAATTTTTCTTCTTAATTGATCAAGACACTCCACTGTCACACTGGCTTCTTTGGCTGCATAGAGAATTTAAAGAATCAAATCATTGTACTTTATAGTTAACATGATTGCTAATAAAGAACAGTAATAGCATGAAAATTTGCAGAGAGACAGTAAAATGGAAAGCTCAAGGAGTCCATGTGTGCAGACTGTAAAATACATATTCTGCACAAAAAGTTGCAAAGGGAAATAAAGATAAACCCATGATATGGTGACTTAATACAAAAGGTAACATATCTGACTTAGAATATTGGACAATATTGGGGGCATAGGACACATATGAAATTATAACAATAGAATTATTCTCTAAGACCTTTTATAAGTTGCAAGAATTACTTGTAATTATTGATTTTGCTTGCAAATGTATCTATATTCAGCATACTTCTAGAAAGCTGATTCACAAGGTGTCATTGTTTTTCATCCCCATGAAATATCTTAAGTCCTGTCTGCAGGTCTTTGTATTTGTTAAGGGAGGCCTTAACTTCGTAAATACTTGAATCTTTATGAAAGTATAAATACTTGGTGCATATGAGTTCCTACTACGTGCCAGACACTGAGGGATCTAGTCAGTTATTTTGTACATGTTCACAGTTAACTTTAAGCAAGGCAAGTCATCTTCTGAACACTCCAGCTTGGAATACTTGGTGAAAAAATATTTTGAAAGTCTATTTAAAGCTTCTTCACATAGTTCTTGTGCTCATCTTTGTCAATATTCTCCTGTTCTTATCATAATCACTGATATAGTCAGCACCTAACTGGCCAAACAGGTTAGTTGATTTTGATTCTCTGCAATATACTTAACATTTCTAAATCCATTTCCACCCTGTAAACCAACTGTGGTTAACCATCCCATAATCACAAAACTTTCCATGTCTTTTGTTGTTGTTCAGTCACCCAGTTGTGTCCAACTCTTTGCAACCCCATGGATTGTAGCAGCCCAGGCCTCCCTGTCCCTCACCCTCTCTTGAAGTTTACCCAATGCATGTCCATTGTATTGGTGATGCCATCCAGCCATCTCATCTTCTGATGCCCTCTTCTCCTTCTGCCCTCAATTTTTTGCAGGATCAGAGACTTTTTCAATGAGTAGGCTGTTTGCATCAGAGGATCAGAATACTGGATCTTCAGCTTCAGTATCAGTCCTTCCAGTGAATATCCAGGATTGATTTCTCTTAAGATTGGTTGAGATCTCCTTACTACCCAAGGGACTTTCAGGAGTCTTCTCTAGCACCACAGTTCAAAGTCATCAATTCTTTGGCATTCTGCCTTTTTTATGGTCCAGCTCTCACAGCCATGCATGACCACTTTGAAGACTTTAGTTTTGACTATATGGACCTTTGTCAGCAGAGTAATGTCTCTAATTTTTAACACAATGTCTAGGTTTGTCATTACTTTCCTGCCAAGAAGCAATCATCTTCTGATTTCATGACTGGAGTCATCAACCATACTGATTTTAGAGCCCAAGGAGACGAAATCTATTACTGCTTCCATATTTCCCCCTTCTATTTGCCATGAAGTAATGATGCCGGAGAAGGCAATGGCACCCCACTCCAGTACTCTTGCCTGGAAAATCCCATGGATAGAGGAGCCTGGTAGGCTGTAGTCCATGGCATCACTAACAGTTGGACACGACTAAGTGACGACTTTCCTTTCATTTTCACTTTCATCCATTGGAGAAGGAAATGGCAACCCACTCCAGTGTTCTTGCCTGGAGAATCCCAGGGATGGGGGAGCCTGGTGGGCTGCTGTCTATGGGGTTGCACAGAGTCAGACACGACTGAAGCGACTTAGCAGTAGCAGCAATGGTGCCGGATGCCATGATCTTAGCTGTTTTAATATTTAGTTTTATGCCATCTCTAGGTTACCAAGTCTAACCCACAGGAAAACCATATTCTCGATTGGCTATTTATTGAATAGGAGTGGTTATGTGAGGTTGAGTTTGACAGCCAGTATAAGTCCTCATAATTTAATGCAATTTATGTTATTTATGTTTAAACACCAATGTGTCCAACAACACAGTTGGGTTCAATATTTCTTTATGATAGTGAACAAGTCAGATTTCAAAGGCAAACTGCACAGGACTTAGAGAATTTGGGGGCTTACAGTCCCTCTTACTTTAAATGTTCACCTTGGTGTTGCTGTGAAAAGTATGCTATAACAGAGTCAAATGGGAAGCCAAGATACAGGGTATTGGATCTAGAAGTGTCCTGAGGATTGATACTGCTTTGAAGTAGTAAACTTTTATGAAAGCCCACGTTTCAGATGTATTTTGCAACTAATTAGTTACCAACTAAATTGAAAATGGTAAGTTANCCTGGTGGGCTGCTGTCTATGGGGTTGCACAGAGTCAGACACGACTGAAGCGACTTAGCAGTAGCAGCAATGGTGCCGGATGCCATGATCTTAGCTGTTTTAATATTTAGTTTTATGCCATCTCTAGGTTACCAAGTCTAACCCACAGGAAAACCATATTCTCGATTGGCTATTTATTGAATAGGAGTGGTTATGTGAGGTTGAGTTTGACAGCCAGTATAAGTCCTCATAATTTAATGCAATTTATGTTATTTATGTTTAAACACCAATGTGTCCAACAACACAGTTGGGTTCAATATTTCTTTATGATAGTGAAAAAGTCAGATTTCAAAGGCAAACTGCACAGGACTTAGAGAATTTGGGGGCTTACAGTCCCTCTTACTTTAAATGTTCACCTTGGTGTTGCTGTGAAAAGTATGCTATAACAGAGTCAAATGGGAAGCCAAGATACAGGGTATTGGATCTAGAAGTGTCCTGAGGATTGATACTGCTTTGAAGTAGTAAACTTTTATGAAAGCCCACGTTTCAGATGTATTTTGCAACTAATTAGTTACCAACTAAATTGAAAATGGTAAGTTCTAAAACAAAGATGATAATTTTCAATTTATTTGGAAATTTAGTAGATCTAATAAACATTCTTCATAAGACACAGGGTGAGAAGGTGTCTGTGTGTGGTTGTTATGTGTCCATGCTTTAATGTTCATTTAAATATTCCCTTTGCCTACTTCAACTGTTAAAAGAATATCACATCAGTGGCTATAATGAAAAGATGTTTGAGCAGGATGTTGAATGATTTACAGTGTCTGTAATTGTATACTTATAAAAAGAATTGGATGTACAAAAACTGGGAGTGGGAAGGTGATAGGAAGTTTGAAGTAACTGAGCATATGTTGGAAATGGTACCCGGAGCAGTATAGGGTACTCTTTCTCAAAAAAAGATCAAGTTGGATGAGAAGACTGATGCTTGGCTTTCAGTTCAGTTCAGTTCAGTTCAGTCACTCAGTGGTATCCAACTCTTTGCGACCCCATGAATCGCAGCATGCCAGGTCTCCCTCTCCATCACCACCTACCAGAGTTCACTCAAACTCATGTACATCAAGTTAGTCATGCCATCCAGCCATCACATCCTCTGTCGTCCCCTTCTTCTCCTGCCCCCAATCACTCCCAGCATCAGGGTCTTGTTCAATGAGTCAACTCTTCACATGAGGTGGCCAAAGTACTGGAGTTTCAGCTTTAGCATCAGTCCTTCCAAAGAACACCCAGGACTGATCTCCTTTAGGATGGACTGCTTGGACCTCCTTGCAGTCCAAGGGACTCTCAAGAGTCTTCTCCANCATTACTTTGCTGACTGAGGTCCGTCTAGTCAAGGCTATGGTTTTTCCTGTGGTCATGTATGGATGTGAGAGTTGGACTGTGAAGAAGGCTGAGCGCTGAAGAATTGATGCTTTTGAACTGTGGTGTTGGAGAAGACTCTTGAGAGTCCCTTGGACTGCAAGGAGATCCAAGCAGTCCATTCTGAAGGAGATCAACCCTGGGATTTATTTGGAAGGAATGATGATAAAGCTGAAACTCCAGTACTTTGGTCACCTCATGCAAAGAGTTGACTCATTGGAGAAGACTCTGATGCTGGGAGGGATTTGGGGCAGGAGGAGAAGGGGACGACCAAAGATGAGATGGCCGAATGGCATCACGGACTTGATGGACGTGAGACTAAGTCAACTCCGAGAGATGGTAATGAACAGGGAGGCCTGGCGTGCTACAATTCATGGGGTCACCAAGAGTCAGACACGACTGAGCAACAGAACTGAACTGAACTGATGTCCTACCAGCCATATGAGCAAGTATCTCCTACCTTAACCAAAGGTCTTCTGGAATCTGAGACTGCGCTGTGTGAGCTTTCTGATGAGTTTGTTTTTTGCTGTCCCATTTTCCAGCATGGTGGGCTTCTTGTCACTTCCCCTGCGCTGGGTTTTCTTCATGTTCAACTTCCACCATGGAAGCTTTCACCAAGTTGGGTTTCTGCTGTGCTTGGCCTCTGTCTCGCAGGGGCCAAGCCGAGGTTGTTTCAGCCAGGTTAAATCTGAGAAATGTCACTATAGATGTCAGGGGAGATTGTGACTTCCTCGGTTCTGTTTTGCGACAGCAAAAATTTGAAGCGATGGTTGAGACAGTGTTACAGCTCAGTTTTATTAGGAAAAACAAAGAATAGTACACCCTTGAGGTGTGAGGTGGACCCAAAAGATGAATAGAAGAGAGGCCTCAATCCTTCTAGATTTCCTCCTTTTAAGCATTTGTCTCCTCCCCCCGGGTCCTGCCCTATGTAAACTGGGCTAGCCAGGAGCGCTGTTTGTTTTACCTGAGGTCCTCACTCCTCAAGTCCTCGGATCTTCCTTTGTTCTGTTTTCCTGAACTTTTCCCTTCTTTGTCTTTCAGTCACTGCCATTTTGGATTCCTTTTTCCTATTCTAACATTACGAAGTTCAATTCACTTCAAAAATGAATATGAATACATGAAGAACTCTTAATCCAAATATTTCTCTCTTATACACACGCATGTATTTTAGATGTTACTTTGTGTATAAGGTATGGCAAAGCCTTTATAATCTAATTATAGAATATCATACAAATATCAAATTTGAAAGTATGAAATGAATAATATTTTGACTCCCATCAATCTGTTTCCTCCTTTCGGTGACTGGTCCTACATTCCTTCTGTCGTCTTCCCTCTGGGACAGGAAGGCAAATGTACCTTACACTAGGAGAAAGAAACGCCTATATTTGTTTTCTACTGTTGTCACAACAGATTACCCAAAATTTAACAGTTTAAAACAACACAGATTTATTATCTCACAGTTCTTGTAGGTCCATCTATATGGATCTTATAGGACTAAAATCAAAATATTGGCAAGGCTCGCTCTTTACTGGACACTTTGGCCTCCAGTAAATCCAATTCCAGACTTATTTAGGCAGAGTTGAGGTCTATGTAGCTGTATACCTGAGATCCCCATTTCCTTGCTGGCTGTCAGCAAGTGGCCTTTTCTCATAGAGAGTCCACTTTCTTCCCTGTGCTTTTCACATGACCTCTTTCCAGCAGCAGTGAGTCTGGACTGTTTCAAGCTTCAAAACTCTCCTCCCTTCTGTTCTACTTCATCTCTCTGGCTCACCTCTGTTCCTTTCTCTTCTGCTGCTAAGAGCTAATGTTGATAGCGTGGCTCCACTTGAATAATGCAGAGTAATCTCCCTGGAGAATAGACTGAACATTTAGAATTCTGCCTGCAATAATGACAATCATTGTGCTATATACAAAAAGAGCTAGTTGAACTCTGAATAGGAAGAAGACATTTTATTTCTGGGCTGAAGTGCAGAGAGGGATAGCACGTACAGTCAGACCAGTTATTTTCACTTGTCTGAAAATTGTTTTAGTGCCTGAAAGAGATTGGCAGGAGATAGAAGCACAAGTTGCTTAATGACCTTTTTCATCCTCAGGTTTGTTCCTGAATCTGAGTAGTGGGTGTGGCACTAGTTCATTGAGGGTGGTTTGGGGAATCTAGAAGTTATCTGTAACATATTTTAGGGAAGGTGGGAGGGCAATAGCTAAGAAGTGAGCTCACCTTCGCATCACAGAATTCTGTACACTGCTGTCTAGTATAGAAAGGCAGTCCAGAGCCTACAACCTCCCCAAGGAAATGAAAGCTGAAAAGATATTTGAAAAGAATAAGGAATAGTTGATCTTCCAGGAATAGAGTACTTTCCTAAGATTTGAATCCCTTTTCCTATAAAATTGATTAATTGACATTCTCTCTTTCTCTTTTGTACCTCTTAACTTGGAAAATACATCTGGAATTTCTCTGAACTTGGAATGCAAGTAGAAATCTCCATGCCTCCATACCATTAGATAAAGCTTTTGATACCAATTCTGAGGCAGCAGGAAAGTTTTGCTAAGACTATCCATTTATTCTAATACTGTTGATAGAACCTGTAAATTTTCACAGGTGATAACCCTTAAACATAAAGAACTTGGCATAGCACATAGTATTCTAATCAATCACAACCCCTAGTGTTTCACTCTTCATTTCTCAGAGATGCTGATTTTGTTCACTATTTCATTCCCTGCCTTCAAAGGGCTGGATAAAAAGTAAAGATTCATGTCAGAGAGTGTTTTGCCTATGTTCTCCTCTAGAAGTTTTATAGTTTCTGGTCTTACATTTAGGTCTTTAATCCATTTTGAGTTTATTTTTGTGTGTGGTGTTAGAAAGTGATCTAGTTTCATTTTTTTACAAGTGGTTGACCAGTTTTCCCAGCACCACTTATTAAAGAGATTGTCTTTACTCCATTGTATAGTCTTGCCTCCTTTGTCGAAGATAAGGTGTCCATAGGTGTGTGGATTAATCTCTGGGCTTTCTATTTTGTTCCACTGATCTATATTTCTGTCTTTGTGCC
>SJYV01007287.1:484092-497586 GCA_006410875.1 Neotragus pygmaeus
CAGAGGGAGTAGGAGAGGGCGGGATGATCTGGGAGAATGGCATTGAAGAATATATACTATTATGTAAGAAACGAATCACCAGTCTATGTTTGATACAGGATGCAGGACGCTTGGGGCTGGTGTACGGGGATGATCCAGAGAGACGTTGTGGGGTGGGAGGTGGGAGGGGGATTCGGGATTGGGAGCTTGTGTGCACCTGTGGTGGATTCGTGTCGATGTATGGCAAACCCAATAGAGTATTGTAAAGTTAAATTTAAAAATAAATAAATAAATAAATTAAAAAAAAAAAAGTAAAGATTCAACAGATTGGTTCTTACCACTACTCTGGGCGGTGAGCATTTTACTTGGAATTTTTTTGTTCTACCTGTTATTAGCATAGGGACCTCTTTTGGGAACTGGTAATTTCAGGTGAGCTTGTTTAGTTTTTACTGTGACTAAAACCTAGGTTTGTAAAGAACCTCACATAGTAATACAAGCCTCGCTTTAGGTAGGTAAATATTATTATCACTGCACTTTACCAAGGAGGCAACTGAAGCCCAATGTGAGAGCATGATCAGCCAACAAGAGACAGATAAAAGAACATCGTACAAATTTTCTGACTCCCAGTATAGTGCTTCCTTCATTTCACAATGTTGCTCAAGCATAAACAAGCTGAAATCACTCCCTCTGCTTCTTCTGCACACCAGAGAACTTAATAATAAAAAAAAGCAGATGAAAATTGGATTAAATTGTTGTCCCTTTCGATACAGAGTGGCTTAACCTTTTCTGAGACAGAGGAATAATTGGCCCTGGACAATATCCTATTCTATAAAGAGAGTCTCACTAGGCCACCTGGGAACTGTCAAGAGAATATCCTCCTGATGTCTTGTGGGAAGTGAGTGACTACCCAATACAGATTACAGACATAGTCAGATGGCAGTTGTGCTTAAGTCCTATACACCTTGAACTAGAATAAAAATAAGACCCATGGAACCCAGATAGGGCAACTTTCAGTTGAAAGAACAGACCATTAAAGAGTAAAGAGGATAAAACAAACAAACAAAAATAAAATCCTTCTTGAAGTCTGTTTTTCAATATGGACACTGAAATCTGGACAGTTCTAAAGGACAGTCTGTTCAATTACCTCCTCTCCACTGAAGCTTACCAGCAGCTTGAAGGAGTGCTTCCAGTTCCTCAGAGAGAAGAATCAGCATCAGGCTGTGATGAGGCATATACCAGTAGGCAGCTGGGGCAGGACTTCCCTTTGGCTGACTGGCTTTCTGCTGAAGATGGGAAGAGCGGGAGTGCAGCCAAGTGGAGAAACAAATCAAAGCGGTGTCAGTGGATTTTGCTGTAATGGTTGCAAATTTGAAATGTTTAGGCATATTAAAAGTCATACATAATTATAAGATTCTGAGGTCTGTGTTTTAAAATTAGATCATCTTTAAATTTGATACGCAACAGTTTCTTTTCCTCAAAGCCAAATTTCTTTCAGAATTTTAATGTAGACGATTGATATCATTATTTGGATAAATAAAAATGAAGACAAACATGCTAGTTTCCATATAAATATCCTCGGGAAAAGAACAACTTAGTATCTTTTTCTAAAGCAGTCATGCAACATCTCTACTTGATTTTGGAACCTAGGCTCTGAAATTTAATAATGCGTGCTTTTAAGTGAAGAATAATTCCTATTCACTTCTGTGAATCTAAAATATATTAAGGTGTAGGGCTTTGATTTGATTCAATGTAATAAAACTGCATGCATATACTTTCTATTTAACTCTCAATAGGGGATTTATTGTTTGCAAGAAATCATATTAGGTTATTTTGTATCTTTTTAGAACATATTTTTGGGCCAGTGTATATTTTTACTGAAGCATAGTTGATTTAAAATATTATTTTAATTTCATATATAAAACATAGTTATTCATTTTTTTAGATTATACTCCATTTAATTATAGGATGATGGCTGTAATTCTTAGTACTATATAATATATGTTTGTTACTGATTTATTTCCAGTAGTGTCTCTTAATCCCATACCCCTATCTTGTCCTTACCTGCTTTTCTCTCCCCAGTGGCAACCACTAGTTGGTTTTCTGTGTCTTTGAGTCTGTTTCTGTTTTGTTTTATACATTTGCTTATTTTATTTATTAGATTTCACATGTGTGATAAAATATAGTAGTTCCTCTATATGTTTATTTCACTAAGCATTGTATCCTCTACATCAATCTACACCATTGCAAATGACAGGATGCCATTTGTTATGGCTGAATAATATTTCGTTGTATATATCTTTATATATACATAATCCATACTATTTATCCATTCATCGCTTGATACACACTTAAGATTTCATCATATATTGGCTATTATAAAAAAATGTTGCTATGAATATTGGATGTATTTATTTTTTCAAATTAGTGCTTCCATTTTCTTCATGCACATACCCATTCATAGAACTGCTGAGTCATGTGCTAGTTCATACACTAGTGGAGGAGAGGGGGGATGGGTTCCTGGTGGCTCTGTAGTAAAGAATCTGCCTGCAATGTAAGAGACACAGATTTGATCCCTGAGTGGGAAGATCCCCTGGAGGAAGAAATTGCAACCCATTCCAGCTTCCCTGATAGCTCAGTTGGTAAAGAATCCGCCTGCAATGCAGGAGACCCCAGTTCGATTCCTGGGTTGGGAAGATCCCATGGAGAAGGGATAGGCTACCCACTCCAGTATTCTTTGGCTTCTTGTGGGATAATATGGTAGTTCTTGGCTTCTGCGGTAGCTCAGCTAGTAAAGAATTCACCTCCAATTCAGGAGACCATGGTTCAATTCCTGGGTCAGGAAGATTTGCGGGAGAAGGGATAGGCTACCCACTCCAGTATTCTTGGGCTTCCCTTGTGACTAAGCTGGTAAAGAATTTGTCTGAAATTCAGGAGACCTGGGTTTGATCCCTGGGTTGGGAAGATTCCTTAGAGAAGGGAAAGGCTACCCACTCCAATATTCTGGCTTGGAGAATTTCATACACTGTATAGTCCATGATGCCACAAAGAGTCAGACATGACTGAGCAACGTTCAAGTTCACTTTCCAGTATTCTTGCCTGGAAAATTCCATAGACAGAGGAGCCTGGTGGGCTCACAGAGTCAACAAAGAGTCAGGCAGGATTAAGTGACTGAGCACCCATACACATGCTAGTCCTTTTTTTTTTTTTTTTTTTTTTTCGGTTTTTTGGTTTTTTGAGGAAACTCCGTACTGTTTTGCAGAGTAACTTCACTAACTCACATTCCCAGCAACAGTGTGCCAGGGCTTCTTTTCTCTACATCCTCACCAACATTTGTTATTTGTAGACTTTTTGATGATAGCCATTTTGACAGGTGTAAGGTGGTATCTTAATATGGATTCAATTTGCATTTCTCTGATGATTAATGGTACTGAACATCTTTTCATTAACCTGTTAGCCATGTGTCACATGTGTGTCTGCTTTGGAAAAAGTATCTATTTAGGTGTTCTCCCATTTATTAATTGAATTGTTTGGGTGTTTTTGATATTGAGTTATATGAACTGTTTATTTATTTTGGATATTACCACCTTATCTGTAGTATCATTTGCAAATATTTTCTTCCATTTCATAGGCCATCTTTTTGTCTTCCTTACATTTTATTTCATTGCAAAGATAAAATCATAGTTAACTTAATGCTCCCTTCCCCCATTAATGGGTCCTTATTTTAATTCTAATACATTCCTATTACAAAAATGTTGCAATGTCATTAATGTACATGTTATTTATTTTATATCTTGTGATAAATTTTCAGATAAATCAATAGGACAGACCTCTTATGTAATACTTCTGGAAATACTGATAAATACCTTGGTCATTCTGATCAATATTTCCCATTGTGTTCTAAAGTTTATTGCTGTTATACCATTTCTACCAAACAATGTTCATGCATGACTGAGGGAAGTACACTACCAGCATTGCATAGAGGGTCTTGCTTCTTTGTATTTGTTTTCCATGTGAAAAGGCATTTTTTCACCTCTCTACCCTGCACAAGGAATGTGGAAAAAGTGTTCCAGGAAAAGCTGCCATTGTTCTCTCTCATTTCACTGTGTTATGAGCAGACAAATGGGCTAGCTAACAAAAGCTTAAATAACAAGGACTGCTTTATTTTACAGCTAAGATAAAATGAAATGCTGATATCTCAAATTTGAGAAAATGAGCAGACATCAAAAGAATCCAGTGAGACTACAAAAGCAAATGATTGGAAAATTCATCTTGGTAAAATGCAGAACTATGAATTTTTGAAGTTGTTTTTCAGGTAGTCTTTGTGTATTTAATAGCTATTTATTTTGCTTTTCTCTCTTTCACTTCTTCTTTCGCTGGCTTTCTTTCTTCTTTTTCTCTCTCTTTTCCTTGCTTCCTTATTTCTTGTCTTTTTTTTTTTCTTACTCTCCTAATTTTCTCTTTCTTTTATACACATGGGGAAACTAAGGATAAGGATGACATAAGTTGAAGTGCAAGCCTACACCTAATTTTAAAATTGACTGTTATGCTGGCATTAATCAGTTAACATTTAACATGTACAAAATGTTGTGTCTCTAGTTTAATCTTATCTATTATCTTTTTTTATAAATTGAAATCTCCTAATGTAACTATATTTCATTTTTCAGTAGTTACCCAATGATCAAAAACAGTACAGAAATGAAAGCAACTCAAAGTATTCCTTCAAGATTTTCTATATATCTCAGTTCAGTTCAGTCACTCAGTCATGTCCAACTCTTTGTGACCCCATGGACTGCAGCATGGCAGGCTTCTTTGTCCATCACTAACTCCCAGAGCTTGCTCAAACTCATGTCCATCGGGTCAGTGATGCAATCCAACCGTTCCTCTCCTGTCCCCTTCTCCTCCTGTCGTCAACTTTCTTCTCAGCATCAGTCCTTTCACAGAATATTCAAGGTATTCAGATATATATATGTATGTATATAATGGCAGAAATAGAAATAAATATATGTAATAAAATGAGATGTTTGAATCAAAGTATTAATAAACTATAATGGAAAAATAGGTAAGAAAACTGTTCAGGGTGGGGAATTATAGTTTAGATGGGTTGGGGAAGACATACAGATGAAGTCATATATGAATTGGCTTTTAAAAGCTAAGTAAATTTAATATTTTACATGTAAAAGAGAGAAATACTTCTCCGAGAAGTCAATAGTTTTATTAGGTGAGAGTTTTACAAAGATTACATTGAAGTAGTGTATAGTATGGACTGAACTGTGAAGAGGAATGTGACAAAGAATGTATTAGACATTGTAAAGCTTCAGGGAAGGGAATTATGGTTAAGGAAAAAATCAGGTGGCAGTAGAAAAAAGAAAAAAAAAATGCTTGTGAAGAGTGAAAGTTTTCTAGGTAGGGGGCCAGTTTGTCAGATTGACAAGAAGACATCAGTAAGTGAAGAGGGTTCAGCAAATTAGGCAAGCTAGAAAGGAGAGGAAATAAGAAAAAATGATTCTGCTATGTTGGAGTCAACAATAAAAAGAAATAAGTGAATGCCTCTCTTGTAGCTTCTCCTTTTTTCTTTTAACCGCACTAATCCATCCTCCTGCTGTGATCTATTTCAGTAAAGGATTTTTGTTCAGAAAATAAGAAAAGGACACATCTCATCATTTGGAAACTTGAAGCTACTTAAATTTGAACATAAAGTTGCTTTTTACAACAGAAGTTTTCTCTTCAAACAAATATTCAGCTTACATAGTTAACATTAAAGTATTTTATTAGTGACTAAGCTAGTGCCATAATTTTATGGGTCACATTAACTGAAACAAGATGTCAGGACATCACATTTACTCTGTTTTAAATAAGCTCAACCCACCATCCTCAATGATTCATTTATTCTTTCACTTAACAAGTGACCTTGGAGGGCTGATTATGTGCCAGGGGATCTTTTAGGAACTGTAAATACCATGGGATCACAAGAGTCGGACATGACTTAGTGACTAAATCACAACCAGAAATGTACTGCAAACCTAACAGAGCTTTCCTCCTAATGAATAAAAAGATGAACACATAAATATAAAATATTTTGGAAAATGATAAATTTATGGAAAGGAAAATTATTAGAAATAAAAGAATTAATTTTTTTGTAGAAGGTTTGCTAGAAACGATCCACTGAGAGGCTGACACTTGAGTAAAGAAATTAAGCTGGTAAATCAGTAAACCATGGTACATCTGAGGAGCAACATCCTAGAGGAAAGAGCAAAGACCATAGTGTGTTCAAGGAGACTCTCCTGTACACTCTAGAAACAGTCACAAGTCCAAGTGATGAAAGCAAAGTGAGCAGAAAAGAGAGCCAGAAAATTAGCACCAAGGGATAACAGGATCCAGGTGATGAAAGGTTTTGCAAATCATACAGCCTTTGTGTTAGTCTGATTTAGGTGAGAAACCCCTAAAATAAACAGAAAAGCAACAGGATTCAACTTATATTTAACAGTGTCATTCTAAGAGATATCAAGAATGTATTGAATGTAGGCAAACAAGAAGTAGGAAAACCAATTAGGGAACTACTGCAAAAATCAAGGTGTGGCTCTGTAGTCCCTGGGAGAAGTCCAGATTGAAGATTTAAATTTGGAATTCATTAGCAGTTACATATTTGTCCCAGTTATGTCTTTTAAATGTAACAGATGATATTGGAAAACAGAAATAACCTTGCCTTCAATGAGTTACAGCTAAATGAAAGGCATAATGTATATTAGTAAAATAGCAAGCAATCAATTTCAAATTGTATAGATCAGTGATAAAGCGTTTTTATGTCAAGGAGGGAGTTGTTTATAGCTAGAGTTAACAGAACAGATTAACCTTAAGAAGCTAGAAATATTTTAATAAGAAAAATTAAAAAATGGAATTTTCAGAAGCGGAAAGAAATTTGAAAATAAATTTATTTTCTTTAATCTACTTGGTTTCCCTTCATTGTGTTTTTCTATCTTCTTCCATTGCTACCCTTGTAAATGTTATCTTTCAAAAACATATATCTCTACTCTACAATTTCTATGGAATAAAACCAAACTACTCATAAGATATATAGCACCCTTCACTTTTTGGTTGCTATGTCTGCACTGCTTATCTTTTTATTCTTTCTACAAGAGTCTAGTGGTCTCTTGAACTCCTTTGTACACTTTTCTGTGATGTGCAAAGTTCCACGTGTTCTAACAATCAGCTCCCTCACTGAGCTTATCAACTCAGAATCTCCTCAAATATGCAATTCTCAGTGATTTACTTGCATCCGTCTTACTCCTGGAACTGGCAAGAGTAGCTCCTATTTTACAAATTTTGTATTTTCCTGTTTATTTTGCCTGGGATTCTCTTCTTCAAAATCATTTCAAGGCTAATTTCTGCTGATCATGTTCACTTGTCCCGATTATGTCTTTTAAATGTAACAGACAACCTGGAAAGACAGAAACATGTCGGGTTGTCACGTCTCCTTAGGCTCTCCTGCTATAAGAGTTACCCAGACTTCTTTCTTTTTGTGTCCTTGACAGTTCTAAGGAGTAATGGACGTGTACTGTAGAATGTCCTTCTATTGAAATTAACAATGCTTTTCCTAATGATTACTTGGGGTTTCTGTACTTGGGAGAACATTACAGAACTAACTGTCATTTTCATCACTTCATAATATCAACATGCGCTATGACTGTTGGCCCTGATAACTCTGTTGATCAGGACTATTGACTCATGATATTGACTGTGGTCACCTGGCTGATGGTATCTTTTGCAAGTTTCTCTGATGTTAAGTTATATTTCTCTCCCCTCTCCCATTTCCATGCTTTACTCTTTGGAAGTCACTCTCTTCAGCCCATACTTAAGGAGTTGGGATTTGTGCTCCCTGTCTTTTAGGGTATAATATCTACATAAATTATTTTAAATTCCACTCTTCAGGAGATACTTCTATTTCTCCCCTATTTGTTCATTTTTTCAACCATTCATTTATCAGTATGGACTCAGAAATATTTAATATATTTAGTTTTAGTTTGTCTTTTATGAAATATCATATAACTGAAGTCCTATAATATATAACTTTTTTTTTAATTAGGCTCTTTTAGATAACAATATGCATTTCACATTTTCCATGTGTTTTATGGCTTGTTAGCTCATTTCTTTCTTTGCTGAATAATAGTTCTTTGTACATATATAACACAGTTTATCTATTTAAATGCTGAAAGACATCTTGGATGCTAACAGTGTTTGGCAATTATGAATACCATTGCTATCAACATTCATGTGCACATTTTTTGAGTGGACATATGCTTTTAACTCATTTAGGTAAATACATAGGTGTGTGATTGTTGATCATATGGTATGACTATGTTTAGCTTTGTAAGAGTCCTCTGAATGAATCAAATATGCTTTCTCTATATCGGTTGTCAAAGTTGATTATTTCTTCATTGTAACATAAGTTGAATTATCTCACAAGTGTACCAATTTTAAACTCAACTTAAGTAAGCACATTTTTAACCATTTAAAGCTTGCCTGCTTGGCATACTCTGAATGCCTTAGTTAATCTGCCTACCATAACAAAACACCACAGACTAGGTAATGTAAATAATAAAAACTTATTTTCTCACAGTTTTGGAAGCTGACAAGTCTAAAGTTAAGATGTGAGCTATTCAGTTTCCTTGCTTGCTGGAAAGGTCTCTATTCCTTTGATGAACAGAGGTTGAAATCTCTTTTCCTTGCTTGCGGATGGCTGCCTTCTCTCTTAGTTCTCAAATGTTTCAACTCCCTTTCAGGTAATCGCTCCAGTATCTTTTCTTCAGTTCAGTTCAGTCGCTCAGTCGTGTCTGACTTTTTGCAACCCCATGAATAGCAGCACACCAGGTCTCCCTGTTCATCACCATCTCTCGGAGTTCACTCAAACTCATGTCTGTCGAGTCGGTGACGCCATCCAGCCATCTCATCCTCTGTCCTCCCCTTCTCCTCCTGCCCCCAATCACTCCCAGCATCAGAGTATTTTCCAATGAGTCAACTCTTCGCATGAGGTGGCCAAAGTACTGAGTTTCAGCTTCAGCATCAGTCCTTCCAAAGAAGACTCCAGATTGGTCTCCTTTAGAATGGACTGGTTGGATCTCCTTGCAGTCCAAGGGACTCTCAAGAGTCTTCTCCAACACCACAGTTCAAAAGCATCAATTCTTCAGCACTCAGCTTTCTTCACAGTCCAACTCTCACATCCATACATGACCACTGGAAAAACCATAGCCTTGACNTCTTTAGTAAACAAATCCTAACCAAAAATAAGTATTTTGGTGATTTTGAGACTCTTGGAGGGTGTGCCTATTTTCTTGAAATTTGAATTAGAACACCTTATATAAACATGAAAATAATCATAAAATTGATAAACTGTTATTCCTTGAACATTCCATCAGCTCAAATATACTGCATTTTAGATACAAAATGGAGTTACTCAAATCAAGTGAGATTCCTTACTTGTTCTAATATTCCTATTTTAGTAATGTTCCAGTTAAGCACTCTTTTCAGAATGCTAAAGATGTAAAGGGTAGGTATATAACTCATAGCTGTTTCTTAGCTGCTTTCTAAAAATCTAATTTAAAAATAAATGAAATACTAGTTACTTGGACCTTGCATTTTAACTTTCCAAATGAAGCATAAGTTGATTCACATTTTCAAATGTTTTTTCAAAAGTTAACAGTTTACTCGTTAATGAATTACAAGTTACTGAATATTGCTGAATAATAATTATTGAATAATCCACGGGATTTTCCAGGTAAAATACTGGAGTGGGTTGCCACTACCTTCTCCAGGTATCTTCCCCACCCAGGGATCAAACCTGGGTCTCCTGCATTGCAGGTGGATTCATTATCAACAGAGGTATCAGGGAAGCCATTACTGAATATTACACATACTAAAGAATTATATTAAGGGAAAATAAATGCCTGACATTTGAACATGTGCCTTATCAATCTCTTGCATTACTAACGTACAGTATACTTTAGTAAGTAGCGATCAGCATAGTCTTATAAGACAAAAGTGCCCACAAATGTGGCTTCTACGTATTTAGTATTGGTAATATATCTGATAGGGAAGCCGGTAAAACTTAAAAACTCAAATAAGGCAGATTACAAATGTTTCTTGTTCACAAACAGCAAAGAAAAGGGGTGGAGTAAAGGGGGGAATAAAAATATCTTCCATCTTTAAAAGTATCAAAAACAACCACAAGGTGCCACTGTATTCTACGAAGCTGTAAAAATGGCTTTTTAAAAAGCATTTTGCAATATTTACTTTCCTATGTGGGTATTTTGAGAACTGCTGAAAAGTTAGGGCTGATGCTGCCCCATTTCATGTCATGGACATCTGAGAAGCAGGTGATTAAATACAAAGCATATTAAGTGATAACACTTCATAAAAATAATTTGAGACATTGACATTAGGAGAGAATACTTGGCAGGGAAAGAACATGTTTTTTTGGAGGGGGGATTACTTGAGGTAACACTTGTAACAGTTTCCTAACCTTAAATTTTGGATAAACTCCCATGATGTTTTTAGAGATTTCATGTATACACACACACACACACAATCCTGGTGCTAAATGTTTTTTGGTAATTGTTTATACAATTGATTACTTATACTCCAACACTAACATGAACACTTTTGTCAATCCCCACCCTCTATTAACACCACTAAGGTATAACTAATGTATTCTTTTTAGAGCAAATATTCCAAATTAACAGTTGCCGAAGTCTGCAAACTTTAAAGTTAACTTGTTCAATTTTGTTTTTAGTACTAATAAATCTCAATCACGTCAGCTGCTTGCAGTTAAACACCTCAAACGTTTCAGACTAGTAAATGAATTTTTAAAAATAATCTGAAATATTCAAGAAAATTCAGTTTTTAGTACTTTTTCCCTATGCTTTGAACAATGTAATGTCCCAGCATTGTTTTTTCTTATTCCTATTATTGCATGAAGTTCAAACTAGGTCTTCAAGACAGAACCTTTCTGTAATAAAGAAAAAGTGCAAAGGTACAAAATGAAATGTAGTCTTTTGCAAGAAAATACTCCCTCAAGAGAACAGTTGTTTGGATGCAGGTGAGAAAAAAAGATTTTTGTTCTCCATTGTACATCTGACACCTACAAATGACCTTGTCTTCAATGTCCATACTAGTAAGTACATATTGGTCATGGACCTTGCAAAAAAAAAATCAAGTAGCAAATTCCACTAAAATATTTGTATCCATTCTACACAGTCCAATGGAAATTAATGAGTGCTATTGAAAAAGGTTTTCACATGCACATGTCCAATATGTGCATTGAAGNCTAAAAAGCCTCTTGATGAAAGTGAAAGAAGAAAGTGAAAAAGTTGGCTTAAAGCTCAATATTCAGAAACCTAAGATCATGGCATCTGGTCCCATCATTTTATAAGAAATAGATGGGGAAATAGTGGAAATAGTGTAAGACTCTATTTGGGGGGGGGGGGCGCTCCAAAAATCACTGCAGATGGTAACAGCAGCCATGAAATTAAAAGATGCTTATTCCTTGAAAAGAAAGTTATGACCAACCTAGAAAACATATTGAAAAGCAGAGACATTACTTTGCCAATAAAGGTCCATCTATTCAATGCT
This sequence comes from Neotragus pygmaeus, assembly GCA_006410875.1. Lineage (NCBI taxonomy): Eukaryota > Metazoa > Chordata > Mammalia > Artiodactyla > Bovidae > Neotragus > Neotragus pygmaeus. Next base: position 495,694 of record SJYV01007287.1, read on the forward strand.
ATGAGTTTTCCAGTGGTCATGTATGGATGTGAAAGTTGGACTGTGAAGAAGGCTGAGCCCAGAATAATTGATGCTTTTGAACTGAAGTGTTGTAGAAGACTCTTGAGAGTCCCTTGAACTGCGAGGAGGTCCAACCAGTCCATTCTAAAGGAGATCAGTCCTGGTGTTCGTTGTAAGTACTGATGCTAAAGCTGAAACTCCAACACTGTGACCACCTCATGTGAAGAGTTGACTCTTTGGAAAAAACTATGATACTAGGAAGGATTAGGGGCAGGACGACAATGGGACGACAGAGGATTAGATGGCTGGATGGCATAATCGACTTGATGGACGTGAGTTTGGGTGAACTCTGGGAGTTGGTGATAGACGGGGAGGCCTGGCATGCTGTGATTCATGGGGTCGGAAAGAGTTGGCCATGACTGAGCGACTAAACTGAATGGAACTGAATAACAAAGATGTGACATTAATACTATATAAACACCATTATCTCTCAATATTCATTTTTGTCACTGATATTACTAAAGTCATAATACATGAGTAGAATAAAATAGAACTTAATCGGTTGTTTTAGGAAATCAATAAGATCAGTCATCTTTTATTATTGCTATTATTTTGATTTGGATATTTATATATAACTTATAATTTTAAAAAATTTATATTTGTAAAAGAATTATAACCACAAGGATTTATACCTTGACATGCTATTTATGGAAATATCATCTTAATAAACATTTTTAATTTCACTGGAGGTTCATGACTCTTTTCTTGAGAGAAAAACTAAAGCAGTACTCACATTTGAAAAATTTTGTGGAGTCTTTAGGATNCACAAGGATTTATACCTTGACATGCTATTTATGGAAATATCATCTTAATAAACATTTTTAATTTCACTGGAGGTTCATGACTCTTTTCTTGAGAGAAAAACTAAAGCAGTACTCACATTTGAAAAATTTTGTGGAGTCTTTAGGATTTTCTACGTAGAGGATCATGTCATCTGCAAACAGTGAGAGTTTTGCTTCTTCTTTTCCAATTTGGATTCCTTTTATTTCTTTTTCTGCCCTGATTGCTGTGGCCAAAACTTCCAGAACTATATTGAATAGTAGCAGTGAAAGTGGGCATCCTTGTCTTGTTCCTGACTTTAGGGGAAATATTTTCAATTTTTCACCACTGAGGATAATGTTTGCTGTGGTTTTGTCATATATAGCTTTAATTATATTGAGGTATGTTCCTTCTATTCCTGTTTTCTGGAGAGTTTTTATCATAGATAGATGTTGAGTTTTGTCAAAGGCCTTCTCTGCATCTATTGAGATAATCATATAACTTTTATTTTTCAATATGTTAGTGTGGTGAATTACATTGATTGATTTGCGGATATTGAAGAATCCTTGCTTGGTCATGGTGTATGATGTTTTTAATGTGTTGTTGGATTCTGATTGCTAGAATTTTGTTAAGGATTTTTGCATCTAGGTTCATCAGTGATATTGGCCTGTAGTTTTCTTTTTTTGTGATGTCTTTGTCAGGTATTGGTATTAGGGTGATGGTGGCCTCATAGAATGAGTTTGGAAGTTTACCTTCCTCTGCAATTTTCTGGAAGAGCTTCAGTAGGATAGGTGTTAGCTCTTCTCAAAATTTTTGGTAGAATTCAGCTGTGAAGCCCTCTGGACCTGAGCTTTTGTTTGCTGGAAGATTTCTGACTACAGTTTCCATTTCCATGCTTGTGATGGGTCTGTTAAGATTTTCTATTTCTTCCTGTTTCAGTTTTGGAAAGTTGTACTTCTCTAAGAATTTGTCCCTTCCTTCCATGTTGTCCATTTTAGTGGCATATAATTGCTCCACCAGAAAACTACTAGAGCTAACCAATGAATATAGTAAAGTTGCAGGATATAAAATCAA
>SJYV01007287.1:509033-550539 GCA_006410875.1 Neotragus pygmaeus
AAGTCAGCCACTGTTTCCACTGTTTCCGCATCTATTTTCCATGAAGTGATGGGATCAGATGCCATCATCTTCATTTTCTGAATGTTGAGCTTTAAGCCAACTTTTTCACTCTCCACTTTCACTTTCATCAAGAGGCTTTTTAGTTCCTCTTCACTTTCTACCATAAAGGTGATGTCATCTGCATATCTGAGGTTATTGATATTTCTCTCGGCAATCGTGATTCCAGCTTATGTTTCTTCTAGTCCAGCGTTTCTCATGGTGAACTCTGCATATAAGTTAAACAAGCAGGGTGACAATATACAGCCTTGACGTACTCCTTTTCCTATTTGGAACCAGTCTGTTGTGCCATGTTCAATTCTAACTGTTTATTCTTGACCTGCATACAAATTTCTCAAGAAGCAGGTCAGGTGGTCTGGTATTCCCATTTCTTTCAGAATGTTCCATGGTTTATTGTGATCCACACAGTCAAAGGCTTTGGCATAGTCAATAAAGCAGAAATAGATGTTGTTCTGGAACTCTCTTACTTTTTTCATGATCCAACAGATGTTGTCAATTTGATCTCTGGTTCCTCTGTCTTTTCTAAAACCAACTTGAACATCTGGAAGTTCACGGTTCATGTATTGCTGAAGCCTGGCTTGGAGCATTTTGAGCATTACTTTACTAGTGTGTGAGATGAGTGCAATTGTGCAGTAGTTTGAGCATTCTTTGGCATTGCCTTTCTTTGGGATTGGAATAAAAACTGATCTTTTCCAATCCTGTGGCCACTGCTGAGTTTTCCAAATTCGCTGGCATATTGAGTGCAGCACTTTCACAGCATCATCTTTTAGGATTTGTAATAGCTCAACTGGAATTTCATCACCTCCACTAGCTTTGTTCGTAGTGATGTTGTCTAAGGTCCACTTGACTTCGCATTCCAGGATGTCTGGCTCTAGGTGAGTGATCACACCTTTGTGATTATCTGGGTCATGAAGATATTTTTTTTACAGTTTTTCTGTGTATTCTTGCCACCTCTTCTTAGTATCTTCTGCTTCTGTTAGGTCCATACTATTTCTGTCCTTTATCGAGCCCATCTTTGCATGAAATGTTCTCTTGGTATCTCTAATTTTCTTGAAGTGATCTCTAGTCTTTCCCATTCTGTTTTCCTTTATTTCTTTGCATTGATTGCTGAAGAAGGCTTTCTTATCTCTCCTTGCTGTTCTTTGGAACTCTGAATTCAGATGCTTATATCTGTCCTTTTCTCCTTTGCTTTTCACTTCTTTTCTTTTCACAGCTATTTGTAAGACCTTCCCAGGCAACTATTTTGCTTTTTTGCATTTCTTTTCCATGGGTATGGTCTTGATCCCTGCCTCCTGTACAATGTCATGAACCTCAATCCATAGTTCATCAGGCACTCTATCTATCAGATCAAGTCCCTGAAATCTATTTCTCACTTCCACTGTATAATCATAAGGGATTTGATTTAGGTCATACCTGAATGGTCTAGTGGTTTTCCCTACTTTCTTCAATTTAAGTCTGAATTTGGCAATAAGGAGTTCATTTTCTGAAGCATAGTCAGTTCCTGGTCTTGTTTCTCTTGACTGTATAGAGCTTCTACATCTTTGGCTGCAAAGAATATGGTTCTCAAATTTTGGAGTATCTCAGAAATTTTTGTTGCCACTGTTAGAATTAAATAGTCCTAAAATTCACTCCAAGAGATTCTAATATTATTGTACTTCGGGAGACTAGGCTGTCAGCATTTTCAATGAACAATTCAGGTAATTCTGATACAGATAGTATTGGAACCAAATATTTGAAACATACTGAATTTGAAAAAGGAGAAATAATGGAATTTAATTCAGTTCAGTTCAGTCGCTCAGTCGTGTCCGACTCTTTGCGACCCCATGAATCGCAGCACGCCAGGCCTCCCTGTCCATCACCAACTCCAAGAGCACACTCAGACTCACGTCCATTGAGTCATTGATGTCATCCAGCCATCTCATCCTCTGTCCCCCTTCTCCTCCTGCCCCCAATCCCTCCCAGCATCAGAGTCTTTTCCAATGAGTCAACTCTTCTCATGAGGTGGGCTCAATTCAAAATTTTTAAAAACAAGTTGAAAAATATGATATAGAGTCATGTAAGAAATAAGACTAAATCCTCTGATATTGCATGTTCCAGTCAGTATTTATAAAATAATGCACCACATGATTTCTATTTCTTCATATCAATAAATCTGGGTGAAAGCTGTAGATATGTTATTGGCTCAATTAATGTCATTTCTTTATGCTGGTAGCAAGAGAATCTACAAAATATGGTGTTTCTTTAATTTTTTTTTTATATTTGAGTATAGTTAATTAACAATGTTGTGCTGCTTTCAGTTGTACAGCAAAGTGATTCAGTTATACATATATATGTATCTATTCTTTTCAAAATTCTTCTCCCATCTTGGTTTTTACACAGTGTTGAGCATTTTGGGATTGGCATGTACACACTGTTGTGTTTAGGATGGATGGCTCTTGAGAACCTGTTATATAGCACATTGTGTTGCTCAAAATATGATGCTTCCTTATTTTTAATTCTTAACAGTATGGGGGGAATTCACACTTTTCAGAAATTTCAAATAGTAACTAACATTAAAAATGGTGAATCAGCAGCAAATGACTGCTATCTGATACAGCTCCCAAAGAGAAAATATCGATACTAATTTTAAATTTTTAAAAATATCACACTGTTTGCCATGTTTTCCTGAAGAACTAGTATTTTTTTTTTTTTTTTTNGTATAATCATAAGGGATTTGATTTAGGTCATACCTGAATGGTCTAGTGGTTTTCCCTACTTTCTTCAATTTAAGTCTGAATTTGGCAATAAGGAGTTCATTTTCTGAAGCATAGTCAGTTCCTGGTCTTGTTTCTCTTGACTGTATAGAGCTTCTACATCTTTGGCTGCAAAGAATATGGTTCTCAAATTTTGGAGTATCTCAGAAATTTTTGTTGCCACTGTTAGAATTAAATAGTCCTAAAATTCACTCCAAGAGATTCTAATATTATTGTACTTCGGGAGACTAGGCTGTCAGCATTTTCAATGAACAATTCAGGTAATTCTGATACAGATAGTATTGGAACCAAATATTTGAAACATACTGAATTTGAAAAAGGAGAAATAATGGAATTTAATTCAGTTCAGTTCAGTCGCTCAGTCGTGTCCGACTCTTTGCGACCCCATGAATCGCAGCACGCCAGGCCTCCCTGTCCATCACCAACTCCAAGAGCACACTCAGACTCACGTCCATTGAGTCATTGATGTCATCCAGCCATCTCATCCTCTGTCCCCCTTCTCCTCCTGCCCCCAATCCCTCCCAGCATCAGAGTCTTTTCCAATGAGTCAACTCTTCTCATGAGGTGGGCTCAATTCAAAATTTTTAAAAACAAGTTGAAAAATATGATATAGAGTCATGTAAGAAATAAGACTAAATCCTCTGATATTGCATGTTCCAGTCAGTATTTATAAAATAATGCACCACATGATTTCTATTTCTTCATATCAATAAATCTGGGTGAAAGCTGTAGATATGTTATTGGCTCAATTAATGTCATTTCTTTATGCTGGTAGCAAGAGAATCTACAAAATATGGTGTTTCTTTAATTTTTTTTTTATATTTGAGTATAGTTAATTAACAATGTTGTGCTGCTTTCAGTTGTACAGCAAAGTGATTCAGTTATACATATATATGTATCTATTCTTTTCAAAATTCTTCTCCCATCTTGGTTTTTACACAGTGTTGAGCATTTTGGGATTGGCATGTACACACTGTTGTGTTTAGGATGGATGGCTCTTGAGAACCTGTTATATAGCACATTGTGTTGCTCAAAATATGATGCTTCCTTATTTTTAATTCTTAACAGTATGGGGGGAATTCACACTTTTCAGAAATTTCAAATAGTAACTAACATTAAAAATGGTGAATCAGCAGCAAATGACTGCTATCTGATACAGCTCCCAAAGAGAAAATATCGATACTAATTTTAAATTTTTAAAAATATCACACTGTTTGCCATGTTTTCCTGAAGAACTAGTATTTTTTTTTTTTTTTTAGAAATAATTATTTGGAATTCAGTGTTGTTCCAATGGTTAGGACTCTGCTTTCACTGTTAGGATGGAGTACAATCCCTGTTCAGGGAACTAAGATCCTGCAAGACACATAGTGCAGCCAAAAATAGAAAAAAAAATAATAATAAAGAAAGAATTTCCCATTTATTTTCAGATTTTTAAAATACATTATCAGTCTCTATTTTTAATATCCTTAAAAGCTAAATTTTATTTCAAAATGATTATTTAAGGTCTCCTTTAGATTTTACTATAATTGGAGTCAAAGAAATATATCCTGTGTTTGAAAAGACAAACATTTTTTCTGTAGAAAAACACAGAATACTTACTGATAAATGTTTTATATGCCAATTTTCTTCTGGTGTCAAACAGTTGGGGAGGCTACTCTTTCCATATGTATTGTAGCTTTATTAGGCTACAGGATCTTGAAACAAATTTCCAAGTTTCATTTTAAAAGTTCATAGCATCTTATATTATTTCCAACAAAGATTAATATTAGAATGGCAATCATTAATTATTATCAAGTTTTAACATCTCCCTTGTAATTACACTAATTGTGTTGACATGGTAGGTGAATTATTTTCCTTTTTTCTGTTATGTCTCCCTAGATATTTATTAAAAGTGAAATTTTCTAATATTAAAGAGTATGTTGAAGTCATAAAGACAGAAATAATTTTTTAATTGTCAAATTACAGAGATAGATGCTCTGCTCAAATTCAATTAGAATAAAATAAACATGAAAGTAAAAGCATTCCTCTCAGAAACCTGCCTTCTGCTGCTGCAAATTTTGGATAATGTTGATAGCATAGTCATTTCTGAGGTTTAAAGCCCCAAGAATCATAGAAAACTCTTTCACTTTCTTGACTCAACCCATTCTATCATTTATTGAATTTTACTTATCGTATATGTTCAATCCAGGCAAACTTCAGAAGAAGGTGGAAGACAGAGGAGGTTGGCACGCTACAATCCATGAGGTCACAAAGAGCCGGACATGACTTAGCAAATGAACAACAGTGGTATTTTCAGTGTCTTCTTTTTTTCAGTGTCCTTTATTGTGCTTATACCATTTGGAGTCTCATTAACCTTTGTCTTTCATTATTTCCAAAAGGATTCTCTTTTCTCCATCTCATTGCAGCTCCAGTCCACGCCATCTCTACTGACAGTGATAGCTGTGTGGAGCAAAAATTGCAAAAATGTAGTGTAATTCCATCCAGCAATGTGTGGAAGAAAATTACAAGTTTAAGACATAGCCTCCATATTGACTGGAGTTCCCAGTTTTAGACTGATTGCAAGTTGCATTTCTCCACTATTTCTCTTCACCTTTTGTTCAAGGTTTCTGGAATTCTCATTCTTTGATGAACCTATCCATCTTTCATGAATCTTTGTTTATTGCAATGTTTTCTAATGGTTAGGCTTGATCTATGATCATATATTTAATTCAGTGAGATAAAACTAACACTTTAAAATAGAGGCCAAATTCTTCAAACAGTTTACATATTCTGTAAATATTTTCAACTGAACCATCTGTTTCTTGAATTATATATTTCAGCTTAAAATGTTTAATTATACTTGCCAGTAGTATTAGACTTATGCAAGAATTCAATGTTTCTTTTTCTGCATTGATTATACAGTTCCAGAAGAGTTCAGAAAGCAAATGCAAAACCTTATATAATTATTTTGAAAGGGATTTAAGATTATTTTAATCTTAGATAATTATTTTAATTATTGCTGTTTCTCTAAATTAAAATTTTACATATTCTATAAAAAGAAAGTCCTTAGTTTAAAAAGTAGATTAATATATATAGCTAATAAATGTAGTTGGAAAAATATTGTAATATTTGATTTCTAAGCAAAAGGTAATATATGTATGGTGGAATACAAATTTTTTAAATGGCTACTTTCTTGACTTTGTGGAATTCACAATTCAATTGTAAAAAAGAAAGTACTCAGTCATAAGTTTCCTGACATTTCTAGATTAAAAAAAAAAAAAAAGCAGCAAAGAGCAACATGAGACAGGATGAAGAAGTAGTACATGCTCAGGGGCTCAGTTGTGTCCAATTCTTTGTGACCCCATGGACTGTAGCCCGCCAGGCTTCTCTATCCTTGAGATTTCACAGGCAAGAATACTGGAGTGGGTTGCCATTTCCTCTTCCAGGTCATCTTCATGACCCAGGGATCTAACCCATGTCTCCTGCATTGCCAGGCAGATTCTTTACCACTGAGCCTTCAGAAACAGTATAGATCTATTAATTATACAGATAAACATACTTTTAACAATATGTTTATTTTTTTATGGATAATTTAATTTTTTTCTTAATAGTGGTCATGCAAGTGAACAGAATAACTATTCAATTTTGTTGTTGTTCAGTCACTAAGTGGTATCTGACTCTTGTGATCTCATGGACACACCAGGCTCCCTTGTCCTGCACTATCTCCTGGAGTTTGCTCAGATCCATGTCCAATGAGTTGGTGATGTTATCTAACCCTCTCATCCCCTGTTGTCTTCTTCTACTTTTGCCTTCAATCTTTCCCAGCATCAGGGTCTTTCCAGTGAGATAGCTCTTTGTATCAAGTGGCCAAATTATTGGAGCTTCAACTTCAGCAACAGTCTTTCCAATGAATATTCAAGGTTGATTTTCTTTAGAATTGACTTGAACTCCTTGAAGTTCTAGATGTAGTCCATTACGAATACATATATTATAAAATGAACAAAAATAAGCATCAAGTCATAAGTACATGTTAAGTTGTGATTTTGGAAATTAAAAGAGTCTCTCGCCTTTGTTGGGGGCTAAATTAAAATCAAAACAAATAGAAAGTTATGGAAATATTAAGGAAAAATTTAAAAGCTATTAGAATCAAACAATAGTCCAGAGTACAAAAATTCAGGGAAGGTTTAACATAAAAGTGAAGCTGCATTTGTGTTGAAATCACCCTCTTAAAATCTGGGTTTGGTCATTTTACCTGTGTGTGTGTTAGTCACTCAGTTGTGTGTCTTACTCTTTGTGACCCCCATGGATTGAGGCCCACCAGGCTCTTCCGTCCTTGACATTCTCCAGGCAAGAATACTGGAGTCAGTTGCCATTTCCTTCTCTGGGAGATCTCCTTGACCCAGGGATTGAACCCAGGTCTTCTGCATTGCACACTGACTCTACCTTTTGAGCTACCAGGGAAGTCTTCTTTCCTATAATTAACCATAATAAATGCCAGAACTATAGGAAGTAGTTTTGGTTAAAGAGTTTGGACATGGTAAATTACAGCATAAAAATATGTAATTCATAAATTCTACCCACTTTTAATAGACGGGAAAATAGTGAGAGATTTTATTTTAGGGGGTTCCAAAATCACTGCAGATGGTGACTCAGTTCAGTTTAGTCGCTCAGTCATGTCCGACTCTTTGTGACCCCATGAATCACAGCACGCCAGGCCTCCCTTCCATGAAATTAAAAGACGCTTGCTCTTTGGGAAAAAAGCTATGACCAATCTAGACAACAAATTAAAAAACAGAGACATTACTTTGCCAGCAAATGCTCATATAGTCAAAGCTATGGGTTTTCCAGTAGTCATGTATGGATGTGAGAGTTGGACTATAAAGAAAGCTGAGCACTGAAGAATTGATACTTTTGAACTGTGGTATAGAGAAGACTCTTGAGAGTCCCTTGGACAGCAAGGAGATCCAAAAGTCCATCTTAAAGGAAATCGGTCCTGAATATTCATTAGAAGGACTGATTTTGAAGCTGAAAATCCAATACTTTGGCCACCTGATGTGAAGATCTGACTCATTTGAAAAGACCCTGATGCTGGGAAAGACTGAAGGCAGGAGGAGAAGGGGATGACAGAGGATGAGATGGTTGGATGACATCACTGATATGATGGACAGGCTCCAGGAGTTGGTGATAGACAGGGAACCATGGCGTGATGCAGTCCATGAGGGTGCAAAGAGTTGGACACAACTGAGTGACTGAACTGAGTGACTCACTGTATTTATTTAAAAATATCATCATTGTAATTTNTATGATGGACAGGCTCCAGGAGTTGGTGATAGACAGGGAACCATGGCGTGATGCAGTCCATGAGGGTGCAAAGAGTTGGACACAACTGAGTGACTGAACTGAGTGACTCACTGTATTTATTTAAAAATATCATCATTGTAATTTTTCTTCTCAGGAGTTAACTTGCTCTGTTTGCCTCGATTTGATCTGATGTAATTTACTGATAACTTTAATTTGACATGATTCACTGAGACCTCTTCCCTATATTTTATCCCAGGCAAGTGGAAATGGATGAGCATATATACACATATATATTTTTTTTTACCTTTTTTTTAAATTTATTTTTTTACTTTATCCTACTTTACAATACTGTATTGGTTTTGCCATACATCAACATGAATCCACCACAGGTGTATATGAACTCCCAATCCTGAATCCCCCTCCCACCTCCCACCCTACNTTGGGGCATAGACTTGGATAACTGTGATATTGAATGGTTTGCCTTGGAAACGAACAGAGATCATTCTGAGCCACCAGGGAAGCCCAATTCTTCTCCTGATTTAGTTGCTAAGTCATGTCTAACTCTTGCGACCCCATGGACTGTAGCCCGCCAGGCTTCTCTGTCCATGGAATTCTCAGGCAAGAATACTTGAGTGGGCTGCCATTTCCTTCTCCAGGAATTCTCCAAAGAGTACCTAAATTAACAGAATTTAGAACTTGGTGGATGAACAACAAGGTCCTACTGTATAACACCAGTTCAGTTCATTTCAGTTGCTCAGTCGTGTCCGACTCTCCGAAACCCCATGAACCGCAGCACGCCAGGCCTTCCTGTCCATCACCAACTCCCAGAGTTTACCCAAATTCATGTCCATTGAGTCGGTGATGCCGTCCAACCATCTCATCCTCTGTTGTCCTCTTTTCCTCCTGCCTTCAATCTTTCCCAGGATCAGGGTCTTTTCCAATGAGTCAGCTCTTTGCATCAGGTGGCCNCTCAGCACTAGATTCTGGGTTCTGATGTCAGCTCAGCTGCAAATGAGCTGTGTGACCTGAGACATGTCATTTCAGCTCTCTGAACCTGCTTCATAAATGTACTGGCCCTCCAAAATCCTGATGTCATTTCATTCATTCCATGAGTGCTGCTTCTGAGGAGGCCCTGGGTCAGGTTCTGGAGCGGTGAGGATGAGTTTTCTAGCTCTCTGCCCACAAGCAGGAACATATTCAGAGCCCAGGGAGGCTATAGACTAGGAAACCTCAAGTGGGGAGAAAACAGCAGGAACCCAAGTCCTCTTTCAGGGGGCCCAGAGATTCCTAAGAGAAGTCAGCTCAGAGAATTTCCATCCACAAATTGGCCTCCCTTTAAGAAACTGCTAACTGCTGCTGCTAAGTCGCTTCAGTCGTGTCCGACTCTGTGCGACCCCATAGACGGCAGCCCACAAGGCTCCCTCGTCCCTGGGATTCTCCAGGCGAGAACACTGGAGTGGGTTGCCATTTCCTTCTCCCCCTTTAAGATAGCCCTATGACAAAATGTCTGAGCTCAGAAACAGAAAGATTAGGGGTCTTTATACACTTTACAGAAAGATTTTTTTATTTGGCAATTCTTAAAAACAAAACAAAAAGACAAAACTGCTTTCTCCAATTCCCATCTCTGGATTTACAGTGCATTTACAAATTGTTAGGAGCACATTTATAGAGTAAAGCAGGAAAGAAAGCAGGAGTTGGGCTTTTTGCCTGACTACTGAACGGGTCTCAGCAACACTGCAAAACCAACACGCATTCTCATCTCTTAGACTCGTTTTTTTCCCACAGAAGGCTGTTTGGCGGGTACATGGGTGGTACCTTTGGAAGCAGAGGATGGTTATCATTTACTGAAACCTAACTATGTGCTATACTTAACACCCATTTCACAGATGAGGAAGCTGAGGTGCAGAGCTAGGATGTCAATCAGGGCTGTTTGACTGTAAAGGCAGGGCTCTCTGCCCACCTTTCTCAGTCCCGCTCTGGACTAGGACACAGATCAGTCACTGCACTTGGGGGCAGGTGACTAGACTCCACAATGGGTAGATTCAAAGGGTGGAAGAATACTGGGGGCATCAAGACCATCAGGGGAGAAAGGAGACCCTCTCGGGGCGGGGGGTGGGGGTGGGGTGACAGTGTCTGTGGAGGGTCACAGGACCTCAGACTAAGGCCTGAGGTCTACGGGAGCAGAGTTAGGGGGCAGCTCCCCGCTGGGGACCCCCAGCCAGCAGAACGGGCAGGAGGAGCTGCTGGAACCAGTCTGGCTGCACCACACAGGGTTCTCTGCCGCCACCCCACGGGCCCCAAGCTCCGACCCACTGACACTGGTTCTGGATGAGCTGAAGGAGGCCGGGCTAGAAGCAGTGGGCACGGTGTGAGCAGACCCGGGTGTCAGGCGCCCACTGTAGTGCCCCATGGGCAAGGGGTCTGCGGCCCTAACGTGCAGGCCAGCTGAATCTGGATTTCTGAAGATGGGGCTGGAGAGTGGGACACATTTCTTAATGGGCTAAAGAAGAACTGCTGAAGGCCTAAAAATCCACTTGCTGTTTGCATCCTCCCAGCGATTGGGTGCACACGGCCTCCTAAGCTGGTTCCTTTAATGCCACCGGGTTTTCACCCTTGGTAAGTTCTCTTTATTGACTTTAAAGGTTAAGCCCAAATCTACCTCCTGTGACTTCAGCCCTACTCCAGGGGCTCCCAATGCCCCAGCCCCACCCCACTGGAGGCACTTCTACGCTCCCTTTTACACAGTAACCATTTGGACATCTGAAGCCAGCTGCCCCATCTTTACTCGGATCAAAACTCAGCGATTCCTCACACTCAAGCTCACTGCTCGATTTGCGTTAACTTCTACAAGGTGACCCGTCTCACTGTGCGCATAAGGCTGCATTCATTCCATGCACCCAAAGCTGTGCCCGCTTCACACAGACTGCGGCTAAGCCAGGTTTCCTCAGTTTGGCTCCCGTGCAGTTGGATGTTTTGAACCGTGGGGGGCCCTGTCCGTTTTCACCCATCACCTTTCATCTTCTGGATGCGGCAGGATGCTCTGACTATAGAGGAGACGTGGGGTATTGATTCTGCCATTCAGCACATCAGATCTCCCTAATGACTCTGTGTCATCTGCACATTTGATAAGCATGCCTCTGATGTCTTTATCAAGCTACGGGTTCTACCGTTCCGCAAGCCGGGGGGCAGCAGCCCACCAGGGCCCCTCCTGGGAAGGCACAGAACCATTCCCTCTCCCACACGCTGGGGCAGCTGGTGCTCCATCAGCTGCAAGTCCTCCTGCCTCCCCGAGATTTTCCAGACCTTGGTACCAGCAGAAGCTGAAACTTCTTGTCCTGGCAGAATCACGCATGAGGGCTGGGGTGGGGGCTGCCCAGGCTGAAGGGGAAAGGAACGTGCTTGCTCTGTCTGCACCCATCCCGAAATCAGCAGGGCCAGGACCCAAGGACACCAGTGTTTGCTCACACGCACTGGGCTGACCCAAAAATCTGAAGCCAGCCCGGGAGACGGGTGGGCACGTAGGATCTTGCCCGAGGCCCATGGCCAGGCCCAGCCTGCTGGTCAACGTTCGTGAAGCAGATGGCACAGGACGGAGCAGCGCTGGGGCCCAGGGAGAAATGGAGGCCCCAAGTCCCCGGGGGAGAGGTGACACGCCCTTCTTCACGTGGGTAAAACTGCCAAGAAACGAGTGGAGAGATGCGCGTGTGAGAGAAAGATTCGCGGGACGAGGAAGAGCAGCTTTGCCAACACACCTTATCCTGGATCTTGCCATTAACTTCAAACACTCTGCCCCATTCGCCGGATACAGCCGAGGGGCCTGCCCATCCTGAAAGGACACCACCACGTCTGCCCCCGCAGCTGGCATTCTCTGCAACAACAGGGAAGAAACGGGCAGGAAGCACGCATTCAGTGGGGCAGTACCTGCCTCTGGAAGGAGAAGGCGGTTCTGCCAGGACCGCGAGGTCCTTGGGTGGTAACCCACCATCTTGCCAACTGCCCCTTTAGGCTAAGATCAACGGGGTGACAGCTCTTCAAAAAACGACTGGAAATTATTTGAAACCTGATTTAACAACAAAAGAAATGAAGGCAGAGAGCACGCTTTTGGCTCTTGAGACATAAACTCAAGCTCACAGAGGCAACAAGGCCTGCTACTGGCTCTCCCTGGCTTCCTTCCCGCCCCTAGGGAAAGGAGAAATTGGGAAAATAGCCCGCTGCCCTTGCTCCCATCAGCCTGCCCGTCCTCCAGCCTCCTCCACACTTGGTCAGTAGAGGGCGCTGCCTCACCGCGCTCTCACCGCAGCCCTGGCTTTGCAACTTGATCCCGGCGTCCACACAAAGACCACAGCCGAGGTATTGCTTGTGCTTTCACAAGAGAAAGCAGCAGCGAAACAGACTTTGCTTTTTTGTGATATGATAGCATTTATGTAAAAAGTACACAGGAAAACGACTTGAAAGAAATATACCCAAAGGTAACGAGCCTTTGCTTACTGGAGTCAGAATTTGTCTTTTTTTCTTTCATTATTTTCTATGCTGTTTTCTACCAGTTTGTCTTCCTCTCAGAATCAGAAAAGCCTGAGGAGTCTTCAGGGGCTCACAAGTCATCTGTGGTTGGGGTTGGGGAGGCCACAGCATGGGGTCCCAGGCTGTTGGAGAGGCATTTCCTGCATAACTGAACGTGTCTGCACCTGGGCTGAGCTCAGGGAAGTAACAGACACTAGACACAGTTCTCGCATTCCAGGAGGTTACAACATGATCACAAAGTGAAGGGGTAACGGCTGAGGCGGCTCTGAGGGCAGAGCCTGGCACAGGGCATTCAGGGAAGGCTTCCTGCAAGAGGCAGTATTTGAGCTGACATCCGAGGCAGGGAATGCGAGACATATTGGACGCACAAGTGTCCCCATGAACCAAGGCGCAGAAGCAAAAAACAGGAAAGGAAAAACAGGCTGCTGGTTCTAAGTTGGAGGCTTTCGGACGAGAGAGACCATTCCTGGGAACCAGGCGCAGAGGCCTCCATCTCACAGGCCCCCTGCAGGCCCCCAGCGGGAACACAAGCGTCACCCACAGCTCTGCCAGAGAGAAAGCTGCCAGGTTCCTCTGCTGGACAGATCACAGGATCTGAAGCTGCACGGAATAACACACTCATCACTTCACAGATCTTCAGTGGATAACCTGAATTATCAGCATTTCATTAAAAAAAATCAAACCATGCAATAGGAAAACAATACAAAAACTGAAGAACATTAAAAAAATAAAAACCCTGTTGAATTAGGAGGCTCGTAGGTGTGTGGACCACCTATAAATGACTTCACAATGAGAGAGGAGGCTTGGGACAGACAAGGGAAGCGTTAATGTAACATTCGATTATCCTACTGCACACTGGCTGACTTAACTCAGTCAAATTAGAATACATTTTATATTGACTATTTTGACATTTGCTTTATTTGGCAAGTAAAACGAAACTGATCCAATTTTCTTGTAGCCATTGTAAACCATAAACTGAACAACAAGAGGTTATAAAATACACAAGCCTTACAAGGCTCCTGATGTACTCCCTCCAGCTTAGACTCTCCGTGGCCTGTGTTCCCGCATCCCCTGGCTTCAGTTCCCAGTGACTGTGCTCTCGTGCTGAATGGCTAGCTTCGGGGCGGGAAGAGGGCGCTCCTCCTGCCTTAACTGGGGTAGTGGAGCTCTTTATCTCACAAAAAGTTAAACCTGCCCAGAGGTGGCGCCTATTTCTAGGCTCTTCCAGACAATATGACATCAACAAGGAGCAGCTGTAACCTCTCCGAGGTAATGGGTCCGAGCCGACCCAGGGCACACGTGATGGGTCTGAGCCGACCCCAGGCACGTGTCATGGGTCCGCGCCGACCCCGGGCACGTGTGATGGGTCTGAGCCGACCTCGGGCACAGGTGATGGGCCCGAGCCGACCCCGGGCACGTGTGATGGGCCCGAGCCGACCCCGGGCACGTGTGATGGGCCCGAGCCGACCCCGGGCACGTGTGAAAGTGGTCACAGCTCTGACGGTGCGTAGGGCAGTGAGAGAGGAACTCCAAAGGGCTGAACTGGGCTGCTTGAGCCACTTGAGCCTCGTACTCCTAAACTAAAGACACAGCTCTGGGAAGCTGTTCGCTTCTCTTCACCTCGAAGTGAAACTAGAAACTACTTCTCAAGTTTCAGGTGAGGCCAGGGATAGTTACGATTAACCACCATTCTTGGTGTGTGAACCTGTCTCGAGCAAGAAACACCTGACTGTCTTTCAGAGAAGTCCCGAAGGACAGGCCTCTGAGCTGCCAGCTCCTGCAAGCACGTTCCCCTGAAGGCAGGGGAGGCTCAGCGGAGAACAGGGCATGAGGGACCAGCCATGCCGCTCTCTCCTCTGACTCCTGGGGTGCAGGGTGTGGACCTGGGGGCGTGCGCAGGAGCAAGTGCCCAGTAACGGCTCTGTCCTGCTCCTGACCGGTTCTGTCACCTCTGTTCGCCCAAATGGAAGCTCCGAGACCCTGTCTCGTTAACGCTCATCCACCTCCAATGGCACTGCCTCACCACTTCTTACTTGCTCATTTACTTTGGTAATTCCTTTCTCAAGTTCGGTCTATCATTGCTCTTTGCTCCCTGTCCTCAAATAATTTACTGCTAACGATGCAGAGGTTTTTGATCAGATAGAAAGTGTTGAGTCTACTACTCAGGTAATCTGCTACTACCAGATTTCTGCTCCGACAGAAATCAGGTTAAATCAGGTGCAGAGACCAGTCTGCTCAGCCACATTTCTTTGTGGAAACAACTATTAAAATGAACAGCCCTTGAAAAACTTCTCGCTATTCTCTCATACCCAAACTACCTGTTTCTTAGTCTGCAGCTCTTTGGGAAAAGAAACAATATGGAAATGAACAAAATCACTTAGAACTCTCCTAGAGTGAAACGAGTTGCTGGCCAAGGCAGAGAAGGAACTCCACCTTCCGTGGCTAGCCTTTCCAACAGCGAGGCTACAGATCATGTGACTGGTTGCAGCTATGAACTCTTTAGAATAACAAGCCCATTTTAAGTTGCATATTCTGCTATTTTAGAAGCCTGCAGAATATGTACAACAGAACACAGAACGGCTTTTACACTCATGTAATGCGAAGATTTCTAACCGGTTTTGCAAAATTTCCTCTAGAGGAATATTGCTCTGGCAGTGTTTCTGCAGACCCTAAGTGGAGGTGTTTAAGAAGTTACGCAGGGGGACCCAAGACCACACTCCTCTGGGACATGCATAACAGAACAGTGCCGCGGACAGGGCCTCACCTGGGAAGGTTGGGGGCTGGGGTGGAAGCAACGGATGACGGGGAGGGCGTTGTGGGTTGAGATGAATCATGATTTCGTGGTACTCGGCCCATTCGATACCAGATCCCCATGCTGTTCAGCTCCCTTTAAGAGAAGAGAAAAATCTTCATGGAGGCAGTTTAGCATAAAATGACCTGAGCAACAAAGCAGACCGACTCATTTCAGAGGGTCATGGCCTCAGACCTCAGGGAGTCGATTCTGGCCCGTGAAGGTGTCACGGTTCAGAGCCTGAGGTGATGGCAGCTGTCCCAACCCCGCAGGCCTGTCGGGCGTGGTCATCTTGCTCCATCCTGGGGCCTGCCGTCCTACATATATGCTGTCAACGTGATCCTCGGTTCTGAGTCTGCAAAATTCTTTTTACTCTGTCATTTCATTGAGGGTATTTGTGCCATAATCCACTTCAAGAGGGCAGACCACCTGTGCCTGGTGTTGAACTGCCAGAACGGGCCCCACCCAACTCTAGGCCACGCCCCTCCTCCAGGATAAGGCCCCTCATTGCCCGTCATTCTCAGGGCCTGTCTGGGAGACNTATAGTCCAACTCTCACATCCATACATGAATACTGGAAAAACCACAGCCTTGACTAGATGGACCTTTGTCTTCAAAGTAATGTCTCTGCTTTTTAATAAGCTGTCTAGGTTGGTAATAACTTTTCTTTCAAAAAGAAATCATCTTTTAATTTCATGGCTGCAGTCACCATCTGCAAAAATAAAGTCTGTCACAAACTGTTTCACCATCTATTTGCCATTAAGTGATAGGACTGGATACCATGATCTTAATTTTCTGAATGTTGAGTTTTAAGCCAACTTTTTCACTCCCCTCTTTCACTTTCATCAACAGGCTCTTTAGTTCTTCTTTGTTTCTGCCATACGGACAGTGTCATCTGCATATGTGAGTTATTGATATTTCTCCCTATAATCTTGATTCCACCTTGTGCTTCAACCAGCCCAGCGTTTCTCATGATGTATTTGCATATAATTTAAATAAGCAGGGTGACAATATACAGCCTTCATGTACTCCTTTCCCTATTTGGAACCGGTCTGTTTTTCCATGTCCAGTTTTAACTGCTGCTTCCTGACCTGCATACAGATGTCTCAAGAGGCAGGTCAGGTGATCTGGTATTCCCATCTCTTTAAGAAGTTCCCACAATTTTGACTGTGATCCACACACTATGGCATAGTCAATAAAGCAGAAATAGATGTTTTTCTGGAACTCTCTTGCTTTTTTGATGATCCAAAGGATGTTGGCAATTTGACCTCTGATTCTTCTGCCTTTTCTAAATCAACTTTGAACATCTGGAAGTTCATGGTTCATGTACTGTTGAAGCCTGGTTTGGATAACTTTGAGCATTACTTTGCTAGTATGTGAGATGAGTATAATTGTGTGGTAATTTGAGCATTCTTTGGCATTGTATTTCTTTGGGACTGGAATGAAAACTGATCTTTTCCAGTCCAGTTGCCACAGCTGAGTCTTCCAAATTTACTGGCATACTGAGTGCAACCCTTTCAGAGCATCATCTTTTAGGATTTGAAAGAGCTCAACTGGAATTCCATCACCTCCGCTAACTTTGTAGTGATGCTCTCTAAGGCCCACTTGACTTTGCATTCCATGCTGTCTGGCTCTAGGTGAGTGATCACACCATCGTCACTACCTGGGTCGTGAAGGTCTTTTTTGTAAAGTTCTTCTGTGTATTCTTTACATCTCTTCTAATATCTTTTGCTTTTGTTAGATCCATACCATTTCTGTCCTTTATTGTGCCCATCTTTACATTAAAACTTCCCTTGGCAACTCTGATATTTTTAAAGAGATCTCTAGTCTTTCCCATTCAATTATTTTCCTCTGTTTCTTTGCAATGATCACTGAGGAAGGTTTTCTCATCTCTCCTTGCTACTCTTTGGAATTCTGCCTTCAATTGGATATGTTTTTCCTTTTCTTTTTGGCCTTTCACTTCTCTTCTTTTCATAGCTGTTTATAAGGCCTCCTCAGACAACCATTTTACCTTTTTGCCTTTCTTTTTTGGGAGGATGATCTTGATCACTGCCTCCTGTACAATGTCATGAACATCTATCGATAGTTCTTCAGGCACTCTTCCTATCAGATCTAACACCTAGAATCCATTTGTCACTTACACTGTATAGTTGTAAGCGATCTGATTTAGGTCATACCTGAATGGTCTAGTGGTTTTCCCGCCTTTCTTCTATTTAAATCTGAATTTGGAAAAAAAGAATTCATGATCTAAGCCATTTAGCTCCTGGTCTTGCTTTTGCTGATGTATAGAGCTTCTCTGTTTTTGGCTGCAAATAATATAATCACTCTGATTTTGGTATTGACCATCTGGTGATGTCCATGTGTAGAATCTTCTCTTGTGTTGTTGGAAGAAGTTATTTGCTATGACCAGTGCCTTCTCTTGGCAAAACTCTATTAGCCTTTGTCCTGCTTCATTTTGAACTCCAAGTCCAAATTTGCCTGTTACTCCAGGTATTTCTTGACTTGCTACTTTTGCATTCCTGTGCCCTATAATGAAAAGGACATGTTTTGGGGGTGTTAGTTCTAAAAGGTCTTGTAGGTCTGCATAGAACTGTTCAACTTCAGCTTCTTCAGCATTATTGATCAGGACATAGACTTGGATTACCGTGATATTGAATGGCTTGCCTTGGAAACGAACAGAGATCATTCTATTGTTTTAGAGATGGCATCCAAGTAATGTATTTCTGACTCTTTTGTTGACTATGATGGCTACTCCATTTCTTCTAAGGGATTCCTGCCCACAGTAGTAGACATAATGGTCATCTGAGTTAAATTCAACCATTCAAGTCCATTTTAGTTTGCTGATTCCTAAAATGTCGATGTTCACTCTTGCCATCTCCTGTTTGACCACTTCCAATTTGCCTTGATTCATGGACCTAACGTTCCAGGCTCCTATGCAATATTGCTGTTTACAGCATCGAACTTTACTTCCATCCCAAGTCATAACCATAAGTGAGTGTTGTTTTAGATTTGATTCCATCTCTTCATTCTTTCTGGAGTTGTTTCTCCACCTTCTCTAGTAGCATATTGGGCACCTCCCTACCTAGGAAGTTCATTATTCAGTGTCCTATATTTCTGCCTTTGCATACTGTTCATGGGGTTCTCAAAGCAAGAATACTGAAGTGGTTTGCCATTCCCTTCTCCAGTAGATCATGTTTTGTCAGAACTCTCCATAATGACCCATCCATCTTGGGTGGCCCTAAATGGCATGGCTCATAGTTTCATTGAGTTAAACAAACCTGTGTTCCATGTGATCAGATTGGTTAGTTTTCTGTGATTGTTGTTTTCATAGTGTCTCCCCTCTGATGGAGAAGCTTATAGAAGCTTCCCAATAGAAGAGACTGAATGTGCGTGTGTGTGTGGGGGGGGGGGTGGTCTTGCAATGGGCAGTGTGCACAAAGCATGTTTGAGTCCTCTGAGCATCTCTGGTGTGTATGGGGTTTGATTCTAAATGTGATTTTGCCCCTCCTACCATCTTGCTGAGCTTGCTGTGTGATCATTAGTTCCCAGCTTAAAGAAAAGAAAAAAAAAAAGTTTTATGTGACTAAAGCTAAGAAATGTAGAGATTTTTAAAAAGACGCTTGTCCTCTCCTCCTGCTTGAGAATTCCAGACCCCTATATATTCCTCGAGAGCCCCAAGCCCCTCTCTCCTCCTTGGGAACACTGGACTTCTCATCAACCTGCTTAGGAATTTACTCTCTCCCCTTTTCTTTTTGGAGAATTATGTGGCCAAGGGAAAAGGGCATCATTTTCATTCAACAACTACTTCCTGCTCTTGAGGGGCATCACTCTTAAATTGTTAAGGAAACATTTTCTCCTAACCCTCATATTGAGGGTCTCTGATCCATGGGCCCTGAGTGATAGTTGGAGGAAGCTGTGACACTTGTAGGAGCCTTGACAACCATTTGTAACTTGAAAGTTTTCCGACAGAAACAGATCCAGTTATACAGTTACAGATGCAGGGACAACAGAAAAACAGAACAATTAGAATTATTACAATTAAGATAGTTTTCCACCATGGGGAGCTTGTTAGCATTTCCCAAAGTGAGAATCCATAGCCTGAATCATCTTGTTCATGTGTTTAGTAAAGTGAGTAACATTAGTACTTATATCTGATATAAATGTACAACATTGGGTATGAATAATGACAAAAGTTCATCCTCATGCAGCCATTAGAATATCTAAGTAGCAGTGTTATTCACTCAGTTAGGTCTGACTCTTTGTGACCACATGGACTCTAGCCTGTCAGGGTCCTCTATCCTTGGAATTCTCCGGGCAAGATTACTGGAGTGGATTGACATTCCCTTCACCAGGGGAATCTTCCTAACCCAGGGATTGAACCCGGGTCTCCTGCATTGCAGGCAGATCCTTTACCGTATGAGATACCAGGGAAGCCCATTTTGTAAAACCACTTTTCTAATTTGTATTTGTTCAGCTTTAGGGGCTGAAGGTAGTCAGAGCATCAATTTTTAGCATAACATATGTAGTTCCCACAGAGGGAATGAATATTGCAGCCAGATAACCATACAGTGAAACACATATCTTGACCAAAGAGTTTTAAGTTATGGTAGGTTAGTAAGTTTCGCTGGAAGCTGTCCAGAGGAGGTTGGACAAACACCTGAGAAAAGAAAAGATGCAAAAGACAAAAGGAGAAAAGGAAAGAAATACTCATTTTAATGCAGAGTTCCAAGAAATTGTAAGCATAGACTAAGAAAGCCTTATTCAGTGTTTAATGCAAAGAAATAGAGGAAAACAATAGAAAGGGGACTAGAGATCTCTTCAAGAAAATCAGAGATATGAAGGAAACATTTCATGCAAAGATTGGCACAATAAAGGACAGAAATGGTATGGACCTAACAGAAGCAGAAGATATTAAAAAGAGGTGGCAAAGGGTATGCAGAAGAACTATACAAAAAAGATCATTACCCAGATAATGATGATGGTGTGATCACTCACTTAGAGCCAGACAGAATGGAATGCAAAGTCAAGTGGGCTTTAGGAAGCATTACTATGAACAAAGCTAGTAGAGATGATGGAATTCTAGTTGAGCTATTTCAAATCCTAAAAAAAGATGATGTGAAAGTGCTGCACTCAATATGCCAGCAAATTTGGAAAACTCAGCAGTGGCCACAAGACTGGAAAAGATCGGTTTTCATTCCAGTCCCAAAGAAATGCTCAAACTACCTCACAGTTGCACTCATCTCACACGCTAGCAAAGTAATGCTCAAAGTTCTCCAAGCCAGGCTTCAACAGTACATGGACTTCCAGATGTCCAAATTGGATTTAGAAAAGGCAGAGGAACCAGAGACCAAATTAAACATCCGTTGGATCATTGGAAACTCAAGAGAGTTCCAGAAAAACATCTATTTCTGCTTTATTGACTATGCCAAAGCCTTCTTTTGTGTGGATCACAACAAGCCATGGAATATTCTTATAGAGATGAGAATAGCAGACCACTTGACCACCTCCTGAAAAATATGTATGCCCGTCAAGAAGCATCAGTTAGACCTGGACATAAAACAACAGACTGGTTCCAAATTGGGAAAAGAGTACATCAAGGCTGTATATTGTCACTCTGCTTATTTAACTTATATGCAGAGTACATCATGTGAAATGCCAAGCTGGAGGAAGCATAAGCTAGAATCAAGATTGTCGTTAGAAATATCAATAACCTCAGATATGCAGATCACGCCACCCTTATGGCAAATAGCAAAGAAGATGTAAAGAGTTTCTTGATGAAAGTGAAAGAAGAGAGTGAAAAATTTGGCTTAAAACTCAATATTCAAAAAACTGATATCATTGCATCTGGTCCCATCACTGCATGGAAAATAGATGGGGAATCAATGGAAACAGTGAGAGACTTTATTTTTCTGGGCTACAAAATCACTGCAGATGGTAACTGCAGCCATGAAATTAAAAGATGCTTGCTCCTTAGAAGAAAAATTATGACCAATGTAGACAGCATATTAAAAAGAAGAGACATTATTTTGCCAGAAAATGTCCATCTAATCAAAGCTATGGTTTTTCCAGGAGTCATTTATGGATGTGAGAGTTAGACTGTAAAGAAAGCTGAGTGCTGAAGAATTGATGCTTTTTAACTGTGGTGTTTGAGCAGACTCTTGAAAGTCCCTTGGACTGCAAGGAGATCCAACCAGTCCATCCTGAAGGAAATCAGTCCTAAATAGTCACTGGAAGGACTGATGTTGAAGCTGAAACTCCAGTACTTTGGCCACATATGTGAAGAACCGACCCATTGGTAAAAAACAAACAAACAAACAACAACAACAAAAAAAAAAAAACCTGATCCTGGGAAAGATCAAAGACAGGAGGAGAAGTGGATGACAGAGAATGAGATGGTTGGATGGCATCACTGACTCAATGGACATGAGTTTGAGTAACCTCCCTAAGTTGGTGATAGACAAGGAAGCCTGGTGTGCTGCAGTCCATGGAATTCCAAAAAGTCAGACACAAATGAGTGAGTGAACCGAACTGACTGGAAGCTCTGAAAATATGAAGCCATGAGTAAAAGCTAGACCTCTGTTGAATCTCCCTATCCAGCCAGGGAAATCCACGCCCATAGGTAAGAGCCACGTACCTAGTAGGTCTCATTTGGAGCAAACCAGCATCACTGAGGAATCCAGTCCCAATGAGTTCCTGGCCAGGCAAAAGGAGGACCTGAACTGGGACTGGAAAGTACAGGAATGATTACATTGCATATTTCTTGGGACAAAAATCCCAGTTGTTTCCAATCATTATAATTAAGTTGTTGGCTAACTTTTGGGGATGGCCCTATTTGTTTCTAGACTATGTGAGTAATAGACAGTAGGTAACCCTTTTCATGAGTTAGCCATATAACCTCATCCCATATTTGATAAGCATCAGGTAGAAAACCACCAGATCTAGACCCATTTATCTTCTTATGTGTAGCAAAAGTCATTAAACCAAGTCAAAACATAATCAAAATTAAAAGTTACATTATGTCCATAGTCACATTAGTCCATCTTAGGATTGCTAGATGTCATCAGATCAAGAGAATGCATCACATATGATTGTCATTGATGAAGGCATTTGCAGAGCTGAAGAAAGTCTTTGCCTTGAAGCAGAGAAATCCACCAATTGGATTTGATGGGGAAGCCTTCAAATTGATGAGGAGGTTGAAAAGCTGAAAGCTGAGTCACATAGTTTATTCTAAGACTTTAGGATCTATGACAATATCTGTCCACAAAAATGGTCTGTCATTGATATAATTCCATTTTGGGGAGGGAAGTTCAAGCCCTCATTAAAGTATGGGTAAAACTTTAAACCAAATGAATTATGTTTCTTGAGTTAGCCTAAGCAGATGCCTCTTAATAATGTCATTAGCTTTTTCAACTTTTTCTGAAGATAGGGGTCTCCAGGAGCAGCATAAGTGATATTGTATTGCTAGAGTTTTTGACACCGCTTGAGTTACAATGGTTTTAAAGATGGAGCCATTGTCACTCTGAACTTTAGAGTTTAAGATTCCACTTGCATCAAGAGAATTCAGTACAGTAAGATCTTTTCCATCAGTAAATTTATGAGCTTTAGGCATTAGTAAAACAATAGTAACGATTACCCTCAAGCAATGTAGCCATAACCTTTATTTTCAGTTACAAAGAAACTAAACTCTGATCCTATGGGCAAGCTCAAAGCAGGAGCCTGTAAGAGAGCAGTTTGAAGAGTCTTAAAAACCTTTTGAGTCTCTGGGGTCCAAAAGAGCTTGTCAGTTTGGGCCTGCTGAGTTTCAGTTATAAGTTTATATAAAGGCCGGGCAAGTTCACCATAACCCAGAATCCAAATGTGGCAGTAGCCTGTGATTTCCAAAACATCTTCTCAGTTGTCTTAAGGTCATCAGTAGAGGATGATTTAATATAGGTTTAACTCTAAAAAGAAACCTTGAAATCGATGACAGAAAAAATATTTGGCTTATTTAGAAATTTCAAACAGTAAAGTATAAGGATTAGGCACTTGTTTGTATATCTTGAACTAGTCTCCATTTATTATTTGACATTTTTTACACCCAAAATAGGAGTGTTGTATGGACTGTTATAGGGAATTAATAGCTCTTGTTTCTTTAAATTTTCGATGAAGAGTTTTAACCCTTCCTTAACCTCAGGCTTTAATGGATACCACTTTTGTTGTGAAACTAGGTGAGGGTTATTGAACTTGATAATGACAGAAACAACATTTTGTGCTCTACCCACAGTTTTTTCATCAAACCACACTCTAGATTTACATTTTGTTCCTTTAAAATGAGCAGGTTCCTTATTCATGAAAACAGAGGCAGGGACCTTATTCAGTATATCCTTCCCCAGAAGGAGTGAGGGAGACTCTGGCAGGATCAAAAACTCGTGAGGAAACAGCACAGAGTCCCAGCTTCAGCTTAAAGGATGACTGAAATAATACTGTTTGGCTCATCCAGACAGTCCCATTATGGTAGTGGATGGGGAGGAAAGAGGACCAGGGGCTTCAGTGAGCACAGAGAAAGTTGCCCCAGTGTCCAAAGAAATCGACTGATTGCCCCGCACACACAGTTATTAATACCTGGGGTTCCAAAGGTGTAATGGGACGGGAGTTTATGTAGGGACCTCCAGGCATTTTCAGTCCCGATTGTCCTGAGAGTCTGACCCCTGGGGCCTGCACCTCAGAGGGCAGTCTCTTCTCCAGTATGGTCCTTTGCAGACCACATCTGGGGCCAGGGACAGCTTAGATGCTTGAGGACAATCCCGCTTGAGATGTCCCTCCTTTCCACAGTAATAACAAGTCTATCCCTTTTCACCTGGGTCCCTCTGAGGGGACCCCAGACCCATCTGCTCTGCTATTTTAGAGCAGATCTAACAGCCATTGTTGGGGCTTCAGTCTTTCACCTGGTTCTTTCTTCTTCCTGTTTTCCTCCTCGTATTCTCTACCATAATATACCATCTGAGCCAGCTGCAACAGCTTTTCTAAAGACTGATTCAGTCCAAACTCCTGTTTTTGTAACTTGTGTCAGATATCTGGAGCCAACTGAGTGAGGAATTTATCATTTAAGATCGTTTCTCCCTCTGAACGTTCTGAATCAATGTCAGTAAGCTTTTAGAGAGCCTCCTAAAGTCTATCTAGGAATTTACCAGGAGTTTCCTTCTCTCTGTTCTATGTCAGCCACTTAGCATAGTTTAAAGTCTTAGTGTGTGTTTGCTTGAGTCCTTCAAGAATACATCTTGCACAATGGTTCTGATCCCACCTTCTTTTAGCCATCTTATAGTCCCAGTCTGGCTCCTATAGTCCTAGTCTGTTCATGGGAACGGCTTGACTCCCAGTAAGGAGAAGGGCTATTTCATGTTCCTTCTTTCCCCTTGTCTTCACGTTCAAGCCATTCATCTCCAAAAGTAGTAGCTTCTCACAAAACTTGTGTTCTCAAGTCAGGAGTCAGTGTCTGTCACAAGACATACATTACATCTCTCCAAGTAATGTCATAAAGTAAAGTTAGTGCTGTAAAATCGTCTATGTACTTTTTGGATCCTCTAGGTAATCTTGACTGTAATTGGTAGTTTAAATTTCTACCGAGACTGAGGCAACCCCTCCTGGAAGGGTGCCCTGATCCTCAGTATGTTCATTTGGGAGCCCCATACAGGGGAGTTGAAGGTTTCACACCCAAATCTGCACCTTTAGGGCATAAGTCTGGCATGTCTCTCAGAGAGATAAATAGCAACACATATGCAACATCAACCCATTTCCCTTGTTTTCTACTGAACCGATCTAATTAATTGTAGAACAGTATTATAATTAAGAGACCCTTCAACTGGCCAGTATTCTTGGTCTTCCAAAAGATACTGTGGCCATTCATTATCACAGAGAAAGATCAGGCATGTCTTTTTTTAAATTCTGGGGATCAAACTTGTCCCAGTTTATAAAAACACAATTTAAAGGAGAGGTTTTGTAAACTCCTATCTCCCATCTATAAGAGAGAAAAAACGGCATCCACAGCTGTGGCTTCCTTCTACCAGAGGCGTCCCTCCCTGCTCTAGATAGGGGTGTATACAGACTCCACAGAAGCTTTCCTTCTCTGGTCAGACTTAGCCTGTCTCTTACTGACACAAGGGCCTTACTCATCCTTCCCAGTTCTATCACCGAGGTGGGGTGGAGATGCAGCAGGGTAGAGCTGATGGCATCCCAGGTTGATTTTTAGTTACTTACCATCAAGACCTTTGTTTGATTTGTCTTTTTCCCTGATGCCACCCGGGGTGGAGCAGAGTAGCTTTCCTGGAATGCTTCACAAGCTAGGGCTACTATGGGAAGCATCCATTTTACATGCGCCTGAGCACATTCATGAGTACAGTCCTAACTGCATAGAGGTGGTCAGTCATAAAAGGATGAACAACCACCAAGATGGCCCTTCTGGTGTCACCACACCAGTATACGTGATAGCAAAAGAGATTGTGGAGGGTTGCCCAGAGAAGAAAAAGGGATTCTTGTCCTCGAGCTACTAGGGCCAATCCTTCAAGTTCATTTCCACAGATTCCACAAAAAGAATATCTAAGGAGTTGAGGCAAAAGCCACTGGAGAGCTTTCTATGGTCTGCTAAGAACTGGCGCTATCAAAGGAGGAAGCCCCCTGTACTTCCAATCTGACCAGAACCTGCAATTCCCGATCTGTGTCCTCAAAAACCTCACGGTCACCAGCAACGCTTCTATCTACACAGATCAGAGGCACAGCCATGAGAAAGACTCGCTTTCAGGTCTCTGGGCCCCGAGGTAGGCAGCCAGGAGGGTGACCTCTAGCCTGAGAGAGGTTTTTGAAGTTAGAGCTCTGCCTTGCTTCCAAAGTGCTCACATAACTGTCGGCTCCTACCACGGCTAGGCACTTCAATACGTGGGGTCTAAGTAAAAGTACACAGTAATGGCATGAATCACAAGTTCACAGAAAGTCTATGCAGATTAGGGTAGTAGTTCCAATTTTATGAATTACAATTACAAAATGGTCAAAGAGACCAGAAAATCTGACCAAGAAAGGAAAGTTCGGTCCTCACGCTTTGCCCATTTCCGGCCACTCCCATCACAAGCATATTGGCTATCTCTTGGTATTGGCAGATCAGTATAATCCCCCAACAGGATCCCCTTTTGAGGGCTGCCTTCAGTTATTATGAGGCCCGGTGAAACTGCAGAGCAGGGCCCATCACTTGCTTCATGCAGGGCGTGTGATTCATTCACAGAAGCACACCTTAGGATTAGTAAAGTAAAGCAGAAAACGTGTATATTGAGAAAGCAGAGAGGCTAGAGCTCTGAATGTCCTTACCTTGTCCTGAAGATTCTGTATGACCCCCAAGAATATAGCTTACAGTGAACCGGACTCTTGATCTCCAAAGAAGATTTAGTTTCAGGACCAGGGACCAGGCTTGATCACTCAAGAACTTTTGTGTAGCAGAACTTTATTAAAGTATGAAAAGGGACAGAGAAACTTCTGCCACGGACATCAGAAGGGGGATGGAGAGCGGCCCCCTCACTAGTCTTAGCAAGGAAATCATATACTTTTTAAATTGATTATTACAATAAATCAAAAGAATGTCTCAAGGTTGTAAAGATCTTACTAGATCCATTCCCATAATTTACATTTTAAGATGCCAGAATTAGAATTAACAGTAGAAAGATCTTACCAGACTCACTCCCATTGAATACATTTTAAGATAACAGGGTTCAGTTTATTCCAGTCACTCAGTTGTGTCCAACTCTTTGTGATCCCATGAACCACAGCATGCCAGGCCTCCCTGTCCATCACCAACTCCCAGAGATAACAGGATTAATCAGAAGGTTTTCAGGAAGGAGAAACTGTCCTCAAGCAGGACATATTATTGTTATATAATTCTTAGCACAGGGTTTGGATTGAGTTGTTTGCTGTGTTCTGGGCTTAAAGAAAAAAAAAAAAAATGCTTTATGTGACTAAGACTA
The DNA here is from genome assembly GCA_006410875.1 of Neotragus pygmaeus. Lineage (NCBI taxonomy): Eukaryota > Metazoa > Chordata > Mammalia > Artiodactyla > Bovidae > Neotragus > Neotragus pygmaeus. The sequence goes on from SJYV01007287.1 coordinate 536,416, forward strand.
AGGAATGGAGAGAGAGAGAGAGATGTTTGTCCTTTCCTCCTTGAGGATCCCAGAGCACTATCTCCTTCTTGAGAGTCCCAGATTGCTCTCTCCTCCTTGAGGATCCCAGACTTCTTATCAACTTGCCTAAGAATTGACTCTCTCATTAGTTAATCCGGATTTGTTTCTATAAAATAATAACTTTCAACATTATATTGGGCAAAGCTCTTTTAAATATCAAGACATTAATCTTGAGCTTGGGTTTTGAAATTTTCTGTTTCAAATCAGCTGTTTCTTCTGTATGAAATAATTCTCATTCTAGAAAACTGAACAACTGTACTGTCTTCATAAGTAAAACAAAATAATACAGAGGAAAAGAACTGATTTTACTTTTAATTTATGACAGTCCTATTTTTTTTCTTAAAATGATTAAATTCTTTTTATATTTCATGTTTACTAGTTATGTTAAACACATATTTCATGGTCCCAGTGTCCATTTAATGTTTGCTTGTATGTATTTACTACCAACTAAAAATAGTTATTTCATTACCTCCGTCTATACCACACTTAAAAGAGACATCTATGGTCTCAAATTTCTGAAATACAAGGTCTAACCTTTAACCACAATGAAATACACCAAATTTACAAATGCACTGGCATAATAGATAAAAGTGGCTTAGATATATTTATAGATTACCCAGTAGTGCCACATGGTAAACCACTGATTTATTATAACCTGTTCCCAGGAGAGGATTTGTGTTTTGAAATAATCATGATTCTAGGAAACATTTATTGAGGAGTTAATATGTCTTAAGTACTGTATTCTGTACTTTATTATCACACTTAAGCTCCAAACAACTCTATAATAAAGAAAATATTATCTCTGTTTTACAAAAGAAGGCAATTATTCTGTCTACAGTTCAATTCAGTCTCTCAGTCGATCCAACTCTTTGTGACCCCATGGACTGCAGCACACCAGGCTTCCCTGTCCATCACCAACTCCCAGAGTTTACTCAAACTCATGTCCATTGAGTCGCTTCTGTCTACAATGTCATAACTAATAACTGAGCTAGTTGCAAACAATATCATTGGATTCTAAGGCACATGGGCTTAAAAAGACTGTATAGGGAAAATAGCCTTGGAAGAATGGTCGCTGAGGAAGATAATTGCTTATGATGACTGCACTCTAAAATAGTTTTAAACATCCCACCATTGAGAAGTTCTTTGTCTTCTTTGTACATGCCACAAGGAATATAACACTATAAACTTCTTTTTTCTCTTTTTAAAATGATTGCCCAGCACGTGGAAAGTTTTCAGAAGTCATGAGGAGGAAATGAACTAGCTCAAAATTCCTCATTGGCTTCTCACAGAAGGCAGATTCTTTTGTACAAATGCAGTTTGGTGTAAACAGTTCCATTATTAGCTGCTATCCCTTCCCAGCAGGTAAAATGTGACACAACAATAAATGTCTATTCCCCATGTAATTCTGATGAAACAAAAAATAACATTGTTCAAAAGGGCAATTATTTTCTACTTCTTAACTGTTTGGATGGAAATAGGTGACATGATGTCTATTATATCTAAGGATATAATATTTAAATATAATAATTTAAATCTTGATTGGAAAGGTTCTATTCTAAATTTTAGACCTCCGTGGAACTACAGAGATTAAATTGCCCAATTTTGCTTAACTTGTAGGTGAAGAAATTCAGGCTCAGAAAACTTGTGTCTTTTTAGGGTCACACAACTAATTATTGACAATTCTGAGAATAAAACACAGTTGTCGAGTACATTTCTGAGGCTGAACTGAGGGACCAGTTTAGATATTTATTTTTTGGACATATGTTGTTGTTGCTGTCATTCAGTCACCAAGTCAGGTCCAACTCTTTGAGACCCCATGGACTGCAGCACACCAGGCTTCCCTGTCCCTCACCAATTCTTGGAGTTGCCCAAGTTCATGTCCATTGATCAGTGATACCATCCAACCACCTCATCCTCTGTCACCCTCTTCTCCTTCTGCCTTCAATCTTTCCCAGCATCAGAGTCTTTTCCAATGAGTTGGCTGTTTGCATAAGGTTGGACATATATTTAAAATTTAATTATTTTTTTCCCCAATCTCAAAGTTACATTCCTTGCTACTTCTACCAAAATCTTTACCATCCTGGATCCCATTCTTTTTCACTTCAATTATCACTTACGTATGCNTGGCTGTTTGCATAAGGTTGGACATATATTTAAAATTTAATTATTTTTTTCCCCAATCTCAAAGTTACATTCCTTGCTACTTCTACCAAAATCTTTACCATCCTGGATCCCATTCTTTTTCACTTCAATTATCACTTACGTATGCTTAAATGAAAGGATATATAGCCATCTAGATTTTGTTGTTTGTTTTTCAAAACTTAAATGTAAGATCTTTAAAGACAAAAGCTTTATTTCTGGTAGGTTGACCAATCACACTGGTTTCCCTGGGACTGTTCTCTGGATGTGGGGGTTTTAGGGCTAAAATTGGGGATATCCTGGGAAAATGGGGTTGGGTTCGTGATCCTATCAGAGCCTCTGCATATAGTTTTATAAGTCGTTCATCTCGCTCTTCCAAGGAGTATCATTAACATCAGAAATAACCAGAAATTTAATTATTACCCATGTATTTGGGATGGTAGCAATGTGGCATTATTTGCAAGGAGTTGCTATTTGAATTGGGATGATGCTTCTTCTATCCTCATTTAAAGGACACTGCATATGTACCATAGACACTCAATTAACAATTGTAACATGACACCCCTATTAAAATTATAGCAGAAAGGAAAAAATGTTTAGTTACGGTTTGTCTGTGGGCTCCAAAATCACTGCAGATGGTGACTGCAGCCATGAAATTAGAAGATGCTTACTTAGCCCTTGGAAGAAAAGTTATGACCAACCTAGATAGTATATTCAAAAGCAGAGACATTACTTTGCCCACTAAGGTCCGTCTAGTCAAGGCTATGGTTTTTCCTGTGGTCATGTATGGATATGAGAGTTGGACTGTGAAGAAGGCTGAGCGCCAAAGAATTGATGCNCTCGACCCTCCTGGTTCTACCACCGAGATGGGGTGGGGATGTACCAGGGGTAGACCTGATAGCATCTCTCCCTGATGTCCAGCTCTTCACCTTTAATCTTGCTTGCCTCTGATGCCACCTGGGGTGCAATCAGAGTAACCTTCCGGAATGCCTCCCAAGCTAAGACCACTGGGGAAACATTCGTCACCTGAGTGCCTGTGCACGATCTTAAGTATATTCCTGACCATAAGACCGATATGAACATAAAGCTGAGATGTTCTTTTCAAACATACCTATTTAGAGAAGCAGTATTGACAAATGAAACATTTTCTTACTTTTAAAATATATTCATGAGAAAAATAGCATTTTAGATATTAAAAATTGACTAACATGATTATTGAAAAGAAACAACTGAAATAGAAAAATTTTACAACAATCAGTGGAAGGATTCAAAGAAAGCTAATATACATATTTTTGGCCTATTTCATTCCATTTTTTTTTTCTAACTTTGTTCTAAGTACATTTGTTTCTCAAAATGCTACTAGAGAAAAATAATTACATCAAAATATATATTAAAGTGTAAATTATATCACTTTTAGAGATAGACAATTAAAATTAATGACACAGGAATTGTGAATTGAAGGTGTATTAAATATGTTTCATCAGGATACATACACAGAACCAATTTGACACTTTCTATGAACAACTGATGTTAATTCAATTAAGTACACTGAGAAAAACTGGGTTTTTGTGTGTTTTGTTTTTACTGAAACTTTTATAATCTACAAGGTTTTTGAAAATTAAGCATTTCACGTCTAGGTTTGATGTTAAACAAAAAATCAATATTCTTTGAATTTGACATATATATATATATATATATTCAACTTTTAAAGAATATGTTTCCACAAGTGGTTAGGACATTACTTAAGTAGTAGTCTTTTATCAGTGAATATATTTCTTCAAAATTTTTTTTACATTGATAGAGGCCTTAATGATTATAACATTTCTTCACCACTTGCTATTAATTACTTTTTAGAATACTCAAAGTAGAATTACTATGTGAAAATGTATGAAATTTTGACAATAAACATACTAATTTTCCAAGTGCTTTTCAAAATAATGTGTTTGTTTTTCTGTCACAGCAAGGAATAATAATGCATGCTTGTAACAATCTTAGTTATATAAAGATTTTCATTTTGTTTTNCCAGTCTACTTGACTTGTGCGTGTGTGCTAAGTTGCTTCAGTCAAGTCCGACTCTGTGCAACTCTGTGGATCATAGCTCACCAGGCTCCTCTGTCCCTTGGATTCTCCAGGCGAGAATACTGGAGTGGGTTGCCATGTCCTGCTCCAGGGGATCTTCTCTACCCAGGGACTGGACTCCCATCTCTTGTGTCAGATGTGTATAAGAGACAGAATATACATATATATACAATCAACAAGACATTGTTTCTGGCTTAAATATTTTTTCCAAGTTGATTAATTAGTGTTAAAGAATAATTCTATATTTAAGATGGTCTTGAGGGTTTTTTGACAAATTATCTTGGATTCCTGATTTTTAAGGTAACTGTTTACATTTGTCTACTTTTTAAAGAACATATTTTTTTATAGTTAGGTTTTTAAGATGTTGTATGCTAAAGCTAATTATATATCATATGTGTTTAAAATATATTTTCAAGTCTGGCTCATTTTCTTTTGGCTTATCTTCCCTTTTTCTGAATAAAACATGCAATTATAAAATAATATTTTAATTCATTATACGTTGTACTTTAAACATCTTATTTTGTATATTCCATGTTTTCTTCATGAAAGTTTAAATATTATAAATTTTGCCTATTTTACTAGCTGATAGTAAGTTATTTTCTTTTTGCAAAGTAGTAATCCTTACTTATGCTTTTTTCAAATGGATATTTGTTGGGAGAGGCAGTCAGGTAAGCACAGTCCCTGGACCCCTGCCTGGTCACATAATAATGTGGTTCGGGACAGGAACATTTCCTTACAAAGAAATAAAGAGACCTCCTAGCCTGTGCTGGGCATGTCTTTGGGAATATACTTCTCTCTTATAGACTTGACGTGTACTTTTTTGTTCTTTTTATATGTGTGTATCATGGCACTCGGTCAGCCCCACAGCTATAACTGTCTCCAAAGCAGAGGGGAACATGCAAACCTGTTTGCTAGCCGGTGGCAAGAGACCCTCTGCTCAAGGGAGATAAACAGTCAGCTGTCACTGATCTCCTAGCTCTATGTGAGTAAAGATAGGGGAAAGAAGGGAATACCAGACCACCTGACCTGCTTCTTGAGAAACCTGTGTGCAGGTCAGGAAGCAACAGTTAGAGCTGGACATGGAACAACAGACTGGTTCCAAACAGGAAAACGAGCACACCAAGGGTGCATGTTGTCACCATGCTTATTTAACTTATATGCAGTGTACATCATGAGAAACGCTGGGCTGGAGGAAGCACAAGCTGGAATCAAGAAGGCCAGGAGAAATATCAATAACCTCAGATATGCAGATGACACCATTTTTATGGCAGAAAGTGAAGAACTAAAGAGCCTCTTAATGAAAGTGAAACAGAAGAGTGAAAAAGTTGGCTTAAAGCTCAACATTCAGAAAACTAAGATCATGGTATCTGGTCCCATCACTTCATGGCACATAGATGGGAAACAGTGGAAATAGTTATAGACTTTATTTTGAGGGGCTCCAAAATCAATGCAGATGGTGATTGCAGCCATGAAATTAAAAGACGCTTACTCCTTGGAAGGAAAGTTATGACCAACCTAGACAGCATATTGAAAAGCAGAAACATTACTTTGTCAACAAAGATCTGTCTAGTTAAGGTTATGGTTTTTCCAGTAGTCATGTGTGGATGTGACAGTTGGAATGTGAAGAAAGCTGAGCAGTGAAGAATTGATGTTTCTGAATTGTGGTGTTGGAGAAGACTCTTGAGAGTCCCTTGGACTGCAAGGACATCCAACCAGTCCATCCTAAAGGAAATCAGTCCTGGGTGTTCATTTGAAGGACTGATGTTGAAGCTCAAACTCCAATATTTTGGCCACCTGATGAGAAGAGCTGACTCATTTGAAAAGACCCTGATGTTGGTAAAGATTGAAGGCAGGAGGCGAATGGGATGACAGAGGATGAGATGGTTGGATGGCATCACCGACAGAGTGGACATGAGTTTGAGTGAACTCCAGAAGTTGGTGATGGACATTGCAAAAAGTCGGACACGACTGAGCGACTGAACTGAGCTGATGTGAGTAAAGCATTGTTCCAACCAGTGCCTGTGTGTTATATCTTTCTTGGAGACCTGAGTCCTACACACCATGGTGTAGTTGACATCTGGAACTACTCTGCCTGGTGTAGGCATTATTATGCTATTTGCTGTGCTCCTTGTCATGGGACTCCTCCCATGGAGGTAATAAGTGCTGCTTGATGGATAATTTTCACTGATTCAAATTCTGTTTAGTAAGTTATATGTCTAGTAAGTTAGATTTCTGTTTAGTAAGTTAGATGTACTATTCCCAATAATGTCTACTAAGTTTCTTTAGACTATTTATCTTGTATCTAGTCTTTCTATTTTGTTCCACTGCTGCTAATTGTCTATTTTTACAGCCTTAATAATGTCTTAATTTCTATCATTTTTAATATTATTGCTGCTTTAAAGGAAATATTTTATCATTTTAGGCACCAAATCTAGACTAAAGTAGGTATAAAGACATGGCAAAGGGAAGGATGTTGATTGACTTTTTACTATCAAAAAAATGAATAGTTAATTTACTATTTTTGTCTTTTGCTGAGGCTCTGGATATCATAAATTAAAGTTATATATAAATATTATAAATGCAATTTTACAAATACATCTCCAAGTTCAAGCTTAGTCGCCAAGTCATGTCTGACTCTTGTGACTCCATGGACTGGAGCCCGCCAGGTTCCTCTGTCCATGTAATTCTCCAGGCAAGAATACTAGAGTGGGTTGCCATTTCCTACTTCAGGGAATCTTCCCAACTCAAGGATCAAACCTAGCTAAGTCTCCTGCACTGCAGGCTGTTTCTTTACCAACTGAACTTCCCTGAACTTAATCAACTTCAAGGAAGCCTGTATTCATATTAATTACAGAAGTCTACCTCCCATCCTCTTTTTCACTCCTGAAAGACAAATTTTAAAAATCTACTTTGTCCTCTGATGTGAGACAGTTGTGTGACATGTTGCAAAGGCTTGGTGCACAATCTTCTTAGAGGTTTTGTTCCAAGCTCTTCCATATTGACTCTCCAAGTCACCATGCTCCCTCTGGCTATCTGAAGCTTGATGTGGACAAGCAGAGAAAGAGAAGATGTCTGGCATGGAAAAATTCCTACTTGGCTAATGTACATGAGACTTAGTACTGGCTTCCCCTGGACTAACATGTGGTCAGATACTACACTGTTCTCTTATTGAGGTACAGTTTGTTTTTAAAACTCATAATAGAGGGACATTTGATTCTCCCTCAGGGGTGTGAAGGCACAGTACGTTTCTATTAAAACACTTTGGAACAGCCTTCTTAGTAGCTAAAGCCAGGTTTGGGGGCAGTCTTTCTGCCCGAAAACCATTCTGCAGGTTGCCTGTATTTATTTTAAATAACCACTTACTTGGCTTGTGATGATGGCTAAGAGTCCCAATATTCCAAGTTAAATGAATAATGGAAAGTGGGAGAAGGATTAAACAGCACTCCAAAAATCTCTTCAAAGAAATATTCTCTATCAAATATCTCCCCCAATCATGTCTTCCTCTTCATGCTCAGAGCAGCAATGTTTTATGTAACGTTTTCTAACCAGTAACCAGTAACGTTTTCTGCCTCATGGAAATGACCATTGTGCTGTCCAAGCACAATGCTTAGTTCCACACATAGCTCCATAGCACTTGAAATTGAAATGTACATGTTATTGCACACAGAATTGTAAATTGTCTTTTATTCAAAATAATTAAAATTAAATTAGTCATATTTATGGTAGTTATCATAATAGAAAGGAAAACCATGGAGCTCTGTTTGGGTATAGAGGACTCAAACTCCATTTGTGTGATGTGACAAAATTCTCTGATACCTTGTGTTGCTTTAGAAAATGAGACTACTTTAAAAATATTGTCTTCAACTTTGGGACTCCAGATGAAAATTCAAGTGGTGAAAGTTCCTACTAATATTCTTTCCCAAATAATATTAAAGAACTTACTAGATCTATTGAGATATTCATATAAATTCTTCTTTGCTTTATGTTAAAGTGTTGGTAAATTTAGATAAATTTCCAAAGCAAAGCCGCCTTGGATTCTAGGTAAGGATTATTATTTTTGTTTTGTCACACAGTCATGTCTGACTCTTTGAGACCCCATGGACTGCAACATGCCAGGATTCTCCCAGAGCTTGCTCAAACTCATGTCCATTGAGTCGGTGATGCCATCCAACCAACTCATCCTCTGTTGCCCCTTCTCCTGCTGCCCTCAATCTTTCCCAGCATCAGGGTCATTTCCAATGAGTCAGCTTTTCACATCAGGTGGCCAAAGTATTGGAGTTTCAGCTTCAGCATAAGTCCTTCCAATGACTATCAGGGTTGATTTCATTTAGGGTTGACTGGTTTGATGTCCTTGCTGCCCAAGGGACTCTCAATAGTCTTTCCAACACTACAATTCCAAAGCATCAGTTCTTTAGTGCTCAGCCTTCATTATGGTCCAATTCTCACATGTGTACATCACTACTGGGAAAACCATAACTTTGACTGTAAGGATCTTGTTGACAAAGTGATGTTTTTGCTTTTTAATACATTGTCTAGGTTTATCATAACTTTTCTTCCAAGGAGCAAGTGTCTTTTAATTTTGTGGCTTCAGTCACCATCCACAATGATTTTGGAGGCCAAGAAAATAAAATATGCCACTGTTTCTATTTTCCATTTATTTGCCAGGAAGTGTTGGGACCAGAATGCCCAACACTTACGTTTTCAAATGTTGAGTTTTAAGCCAGCTTTTTCATTCTCCTTTTTGACCTTCATCAAGAAGCTCTTTAGTATCTCTTCTGCCACTAGGGTAGTGTCATCTGCATATCTGAGGTTGTTGCTATTTCTCCTGGCAATCTTGATTCCAGAGTATGATTCATCCAGCCTGGCATTTCACATGAAAGATAATAAGCAGAGTGACAATATACAGCCTATCGTACTCCTTTTCCAATTTGAAACCAGTCCTTTGCTCCATGTCTGGTTCTATCTGATGCTTCTTGTCCTGCCTACAGGTTTCTCAGGAGGCAGGTAAGGTGGTCTGGTATTCCCATCTCTTTAAGAATTTGCCACAGTTTGTTCTGATCCACATAGTCCAAGGTTTTAGCATAATCAATGAAGGAAAAGTAGATGTTTTTTTCTGTAATTCCCTTGCTTTTTCTATGATACAGTGGATGTTGGCAATCTGATTTCTGGTTCCTCTGCCTTTTCTAAATCCACCTTGTACATCTGGAATTCTTGGTTCATGTGCTGTTGAAGCTTAGCTTGTAGGATTTTGAGCATTACCTTGCTAGCATGTGAAATGAGTGCAATTGTGTTGTAGTTTGACCATTCTTTGGCATTACCCTTCTTTGGGATTGGAATGAAAACACCTTTTCCAGTCTTGTGGCCATTGCTGAATTTTCCAAATTTGCTGGCACATTGGGTGCAGCACTTTAAAAGCATCATCTTTTAGAATTTGAAGTAGCTCAGGTGGAATTCTATCACCTCCACTAACTCTGTTTGTAGTAATGCTTCCTAAAGCCCAGGATGTCTGGCTCTAGTTGAATAACCACATCATCGTGGCTATCCCAGTCATTAAGATCTTTTTGTACAGTTCTGTGTATTCTTGCCACCTCTTCTTGATCTCTTCCTCTTCTGTTAGGTACACGCCATTTCTGTCCTTTATTGAGCCCATCTTTACATGTAATGTTCCCTTGACATCTCCAATTTTCTTGAAGAGATCTCCATTCTTTCTCATCCTATTGCTTTCCTCAATTTCTTTGCACTGTTCACTCATGAAGGCTTTCTTATCTCTCCTTGCTATTCTCTGTACCTCTGCATTCAGTTTTATATTTTTCCCTTCCTCCTTTGCCAGGGATAGTCCAGGGATAAGCACTACATATTAATGATCTAAATGTGGTTATTTGAAGATTTTTGCATATATGCTGATGAGTAAAAATAATTTATTTTATTTTACTGTACTCCCTTTGACCACTTTAGAAATAAGAGTATACTAGCCTCATTAAATTTGTTGGAAAAATATACATTATCTCTTTCTTTAAGATTTGACAAAAGACATGTGGTCTTGATTTCTATTTGTTAGGAAAAGTTTTAAAGGGTTGCTTTACTACTCTGCTTAGTGATTTCATTTTTATACATGTGTGACAATTCCATTAAATTCTATTTTTAAAGAAAAATATTCATTGGCATTAAATTATCTATATTTTTCTCTTGATTCTTCAACTTTTATGTTTCACGTGTGCCTCTACTTACAGTCACATCAGTGTTTATAATGATAATCCTTTGCAATTGCAGTGACTAATTACAGAACATCTGTGACCTAAGATTTACTTGATACAAAATGTTATCCTTACTTCTTATACACCATCTTCTTTTGTTTAACAGTGACTGAACAACCTTTATATTAAAACTCAGACTGAACAATAAACAGGTAACAACAGGAGGTTTTCGAGTGACAGTCTAGCATTTGTTTTAAAACTCTAAACTGTAAGCTTTGTTTAGAAAATGGACACTAAACCAAAGATGGAATTTATGAAGTTTAAGTACTGCTTAGAGGCAATCACATCTCTCTTAATCCGGAATTTACTATTTCAACCTTTAAGTTTAGATCATATCGATACTCTCTGCTGCTGCTAAGTTACTTCAGTCATGTCTGACTCTGTGTGACCCCATAGACGGCAGCCCACCAGACACCCCCATCGCTGGGATTCTCCAGACAAGAACACTGGAGTGGGTTGCCATTTCCTTCTCCAATGCATGAAAGTGAAAAGTGAAAGGGAAGTCGCTCAGTCGTGTCTGACTCTTAGAGACCCTATGGCCTGCAGCCCACCAGGCTCCTCAGTCCATGGGATTTTCCAGGCAAGAGTACTGGAGTAGGGTGCCATTGCCTTCTCTGCAGTACTCTCTAGAACTTTTATATTTTTCATTCCTTTAGGATTTAAACCCCATAATGTATTGTGCTCGAAATTGTATGTCCTTATGGTTGACTAGGTTGTAGTTGCCTAAAATTATTGCTTCTGTCATTTTTTCCTTTGCCTATAATATATTTAAGAAAGCTAGAATTTGTTAGAGAAATTAGCATTACATGTGATAGATTTGGTACTCAGCCCTGAAAAGAAATAAAACATAAACTCTTCCCTCATTAATAATCCAACAATTATTTTAATAGTATTACTTATGAGATGAAATTGTCTAAGCATTATTCTCATACCATCTAATTTTTTTTTTTCATTTTGAAATTTGGAGGTATTGTACTTAGTATAATTTCCTCACTTGTTATTCTCCAAGTATATATTGATATTTTCATGTTTAGGTAGGCATATGCAATGAAAAGACCCTGATGCTGGGAAAGATTGAAGGCAGGAGGAGAAGGGGACAACAGAGGATGAGAAGGTTTGGTTGGCATCACCAACTCAATGGACATGAGTTTAGGTAAACTCCAGGAGTTGATGATGGACAGGGAGGCCTGGTGTGCTGCAGTCCATAGGGTCACAAAGAGTCAGACATGACTCAGTGACTGAACTGAACTGATGTACACATACATAGATACATCATTGCAAGTTTTTGTAATTTAGTAATCCTTTTCAGTTTTTAATAAAATTAAAATTTGGTTACTTGCAATCAGAAAGTAAATATTTGATATATTAAGATCCCTTATCAACTTGTCTATGCCATGAATGCAAGATAGCTGATATATTAAAACCATTGCACATTAGCAAAAAAATAAAAAAGAGAGAGAGAGAGAGATTTAAAATACTATATATAAATAATGATGCATATCAGATTTTAAGATTGTAAGATCATTATGTCTGTGTAGAATCTGTATCAGATAATGCCTTTCCATCCAGAAACAGCACAAAGCACGTGTGTAGAAGGAAATAAAAGATAACATTCTAGTGCCTTGTTTGTGATTTCAGTAATCCCCGATACCTGTATAGCTCCTATGTAGATTTCTGTAAGACACCACTGTATTCTTATTGTTATCATCTTTTTACTGGAGATAATTAGACTTAGTTTCTTTCCCTGGCACCCCACAACTTCCCAACTAAAACAATTTACCATCAAAATAAAAGTAGAATTAAGACTAATAGTTTCATTAGCTTAAAATATTGGTTATAGGAATTAAATGATAGGACTTCCCTGGTGGCTCAGATGGTAAAGCATCTGCCTACAATGTGGGAGAGCCAGGTTCGATCCCTGGGTCAGGAAGATCCTCTGGAGAAGGAAATGGCACCCACTCCAGTACTCTTGCCTGGAAAATCCCATGGACAGAGGAGCCTGGTGGGCTACAGTCCATGGGGTTGCCAAGAGTCAGACATGACCAAGTGACTTCACTTTCACTAGTTTATTTCTAGTTCCTCATCTTTGTAAGAAAACACATGGGAGTATAACTAATGAGGAAAAATGTGAAACTATGAAATATATATATATATATATATATATATATATATTGTAGAATATTGAAGCAATGCATATATGAGGCCAGTATGAAGCAATATCTAAAGGGCACTATTTCAGAAATAGAAGTTCTTTTCTTTTATGAATTTGATGAAGGACAGGAATTTCCAGAAGGTAGTTTTTCGTGATTCAGATTGCATAAGATCTAGTGACAGAAAATGTCATGTCTCTGGGTAAAATTTTGTGATTTCTCAGCAAAAGGCCTTTAAAGAACAAGAAACATACATATTGCTCCATTGGGGACCCACAGAGTCTTTCATTGCAGACTCATTGCCCTAAAAAAAGTGCTGTCCTCAGGAATCTGTAACTCCTCCACAATATGGGTAGGAAATGATGAGACAGGGATCTGAATGATGAAATGCCTGAGAAGCCAAGACTCTGAACACCCACAGGCAGAGAAATGCATGGTTAATCATGGTTTAGATAATAAGAGCTAGTATTTATTGATTGCTTGCTTTGTACTTACAAAGTATTTCATTATAATCATCCCTTCATTCACATATCAGCTATATCAGACTAGAAAGTGTTATTACCTCTGAGAAACAAGATTGTAATAAGTGATGGGCCCAAAATCACCTAGTCTGGCAATGGAAGACTTTGGATTTTCATCTAGGAGGTCTGGCTCCAGATGGTGGTCACCAAATGTGATTCTGCTCTTTGACAACTATGCCAAGAATAGACAAGTGAATAATACAAGTAAGTGTGAAGAATAGCCTCCAAAAGATGTGTCTGTTCTCTAGTTTTGTTTTACTTGTGCAGTTTTGTCCTTTACATGAGTCACACTGACATGACAATAAAGGCAATCAAATTTGCAATTGCACATGCTCTATAATTTGATATATTCCTTTCGTAAATATTTGTTGAGCACCTCATCCAAAGCTAATCACCAGGCAGACCATAAGAAAACATAAAATGGAATGTATTCCTGAAGTGTCTAAGAAAACTAGTGTGAGATAGTCAATGGCAAGTTGTAGAACCTAGCATCCATGAAGGGCAGAGAGAACAGTTGCTAGGACCACATAGATTTGGAGGACAATCTTTCAAGGAGACTGGTCAGCCAGGGTTTCTGCAAGGAACTGGGATTTTACTTGACATGTAAGGCAATTGCCTCTGTCTCTGACTTATAAATGGGAAGCCCTTGTGAAGCAGCCATCAAATTCTTCGTCTGCAACCACCTCATGACTCTCCAAACCTACAGAACAGCAAAAGTTAACGATCTAGAATGAAGTATTTGACTTTGCTTAATAGACCTTCATAATCCTCTGACCTGAATTCTTCCCTCTCTGTTATGCCTTATCTGCTTTTTAAGGCCATAATTGAACTTGATATAGTTTACAAAACATCTATCTAATTTGGCACTACTGACTTCTATGGATCTCTTTCTTTTTTTTTCCTTTTTTTTTTTTTTTTTTT
>SJYV01007287.1:550658-578261 GCA_006410875.1 Neotragus pygmaeus
ATCTCTTTCTTTTTTTTTCCTTTTTTTTTTTTTTTTTTTTTGCTTTATTCTTAGAAATCATTATCTTAACTTCCTAAACTTGTTCTAAAATTTATACAATTATTAGAAGATGTCAAATTACTATCCAACAATCTATGGCCCTGTTTCTTTTCCCCAACAATATGCTTTTTGCATTGGGCACAAGGTGTGGTGCTATCTAAGATTTATGTGTATAACATCTGGATATTATCTTTATTTTGAATTTTTTTAAGTTATCTGGTTTCCATTGCTAACAGCTTAGTCCCAAATTATATGAGAATATAAGTTATCTAAGATTTCTATTTTTTTTTTTTTTGGATAATTCTCTTCTATGGTATTTAGGTGTTATTTTACATTATAAGAAGATAGGGATAGCATCCATAAAGGCATCAGTTGTGATCCTTTCCAGGGATACAACTGGTGGATTATCAATAAAGCAAAATCAAATATTAAGTGACTAGAAAAATTAGGTATCAACTCCTGAAATCACTGGAAAATTCATGAAATTCCGAGACCTAATCTAAATTGACTGACATTCTTGATATTCTATTATATAATTTGAGACAGCACAATTGCACTCATCTCACATGTTAGTAAAGTAATGCTCAAAATTCTCCTAGCCAGGCTTCAGTAATACATGAAACATGAACTTCCTGATGTTCAAGCTGGTTTTAGAAAAGGCAGAGTAACCAGAGATCAAAGCGCCAACATCCGCTGGATCATGGAAAAAGCAAGAGAGTTCCAGAAACACATCTATTTCTGCTTTATTGACTATGTCAAAGCCTTTGACTGTGTGGATTACAATAAACTGTGGAATATTCTGAAAGAGATGGGAATACCAGACCACCTGACCTGCCTCTTGAGAAATCTGTATGCAGGTCAGGAAGCAACAGTTAGAACTGGACATGGAACAACAGACTGGTTCCAAATAGGAAAAGGAGTACGTCAAGGCTGTATATTGTCACCCTGCTTATTTAACTTCTATGCAGAGTACATCATGAGAAACGCTGGACTGGAAGAAACACAAGCTGGAATCAAGATTGCCGGGAGAAATATCAATAACCTCAGATATGCAGATGACACCACCCTTATGGCAGAAAGTGAAGAGGAGCTAAAAAGCCTCTTGATGAAAGTGAAAGAGGAGAGTGAAAAAGTTGGCTTAAAGCTCAACATTCAGAAAACGAAGATCATGGCATCCGGTCCCATCACTTCATGGGAAATAGATGGGGAAACAGTGGAAACAGTGTCAGACTTTATTTTGGGGGGCTCCAAAATCACTGCAGATGGTGACTGCAGCCATGAAATTAAAAGACGCTTACTCCTTGGAAGAAAAGTTATGACCAACCTAGATAGCATATTCAAAAGCAGAGACATTACTTTGCCGACTAAGGTCCGTCTAGTCAAGGCTATGGTTTTTCCTGTAGTCATGTGTGGATGTGAGAGTTGGACTGTGAAGAAGGCTGAGCGCCGAAGAATTGATGCTTTTGAACTGTGGTGTTGGAGAAGACTCTTGAGAGTCCCTTGGACTGCGAGGAGATCCATCCAGTCCATTCTGAAGGAGATCAGCCCTGGGATTTCTTTGGACGGAATGATGCTGATGCTGAAACTCCAGTACTTTGGCCACCTCATGCGAAGAGTTGACTCATTGGAAAAGAGTCTGATGCTGGGAGGGATTGTGGGACAGAGGAGAAGGGGATGATCGAGAATGAGATGGCTGGATGGCATCACGGACTCGATGGACGTGAGTCTGAGTGAACTCCAGGAGCTGGTGATGGACAGGGAGGCCTGGCGTGCTGCGATTCATGGGGTTGCAAAGAGTCAGACACGACTGAGCAACTGAACTGAACTGAACTGAATCTATGAGATATTCCTTTAAGTTTTCATATTTTTTCTTCCAAGATGTAAGAACCTTTTTTTGAACAGTTGAGCTCTTTAGATGAGGCTCTGAAATAAATCAAAATGTAATCAGACAAATGATGACTACTCTTAAATTATGCAGAATCTTAACAGTTATAACAAATGGGGAGAATATCTATATGGAAAAAGTCACAGCCAGATATCAAATCCTCTGAGTCAATAATCCATACTCACTCCTATAGATGGGAATGATATTAGAAACCCATCCAACTTTGATGCTTCTTTTGTGACTGGTCAAGTTTCCTAAAGAAAATGTTAGCATTCTTACATTTTAACTATATTTTACCTCTATCATCATTAATTATTTGAAATCCTCATTTCAATGCTAGGTAGAGTCCACTTGTTTCTTGAAACACCTAGTGAAAGTGAATATAAGCTCCTAAGCCTAGGGCTGTGTCCCCTGGCCCTGCTTGCCTTCCTACTCCTTCCTTGTTTCCTTGTTTTCAGCTTGCTGTGAGTCTTTTTCTTTTCTTTTTTTTTTTTTTTACATTTTCTATTCAATGAAGAAAGAAAGAGAGGGAGAGACCCTGCTTGGTGCCAATCTTCGTAATTTAATATTGAACATACTAATTGACTCAATGGAATAAATGTATATTTGGAACCACATCCTTTAATGGCAGGTATGATTAAAACTCTGCAAATCACATGAAAATACCAAAAGTGTAGGTTGAAGGCAATTGAAGTCCTTTTATAAAATCTTTGTGTGTTTGTAAATACCTTTGCAAATGAGTGTGCAGTGTGCATATATGTGTGAAAATACACAGCAAAGGTCGTACCTTTAGCAGCCATAAAATTCGTATGTTTAGGGGAACCAGAGGTAAAAATGTGTTAAATAGTGATATTAAAAACTTCATGTGGTAACAGTTCCTAACTTTCCTTTTCTGAAATTACTTTTGACAGAAAGTGAACTTACTCTCTATGCTAATATATGCTAGTATGGAGTCTTTAAAAATTAAGCCAGTTAGATGAAAAATTAGCAGATAACTGCTGAGCTAATATAATTTGAGACTTCTTGGATTGAACATAGGAATATTTTAGTGTCTTGGAGAAGTGATATTCGAAGTGCAGTGTCTACTTCCATAAGTACACACACACAAAAAAAAGACTAGAACTTGTATTATTCTTTAGTCTCATAAGTTTAGATCTACTTCTGTTTATGAAGTTTTATTACAGTTGTGTGGACATAACATTGATAAGTAAAGAACATGCATGTATTAGGGAAATGTGCTTAAAGTTATTATTATTATTATCATATTAAGTAGGACATAAGAGAAAAAAATTAGTTATTGGTTGAAAGGTGTTGTGCAATGCAAAGCATAAATGGAAGTCTTCAACCACCTTCAAAACTCCAAAATTGTTCTTAATGTGTCTGTCAACTTGACATGAACAATAGATTGTCTACTTAGTTGGAGGGAAAGGAAAAAGCATGAGTGACTTCCTATTCCCAGTGAAAGTACAAATGTATTTCTATAGATGGTTCCATTTAGTATACTCTGTCTTAAAATGTGATTCTTGTTTTTCTTCATGCAAAATTTATGTTGATATGCACACACACACACACACACACACACACCAAAACACAATGGCTATGGACAAATTCTCAGTAAATATCTATGTTGTAAACTGGCAAGTCCAATTTTATATAAAATATATTTTATAAGCTAAATGTTGTGAAATAGAAATTGCAGAGAAAATTCCACCATATGTTGTAGTGAAAAATTGTGTCATATAGTCATATTTAATGTAGCTTACTTACTTTTTTGGAACACTTGAGTTAACAAATGACTCTTTAGAATTATATATGATAGATATTATGCCATACATTTGTGCTTTTACAGTTCTCAAGTACATTTAATACTGCATGTCAGTGTTTTAAAGATTTTTAACTGCAGTCAAAAAGTTAGCTTTTGAATTCTAGCATTTTAAAATTAAGCTTACAAAATACTATTTATCAATAATTCATTTCCCTGAACATTACAGATGAATCGTATTCAGATCTCAGGAGTGGTTAGATAAATATACTGAGATAGTTAGATTCACTATTTATTTAAGTCAACCAGTTTTTTAAAACTTCTGTAATGAAATTGAAATTTTCCCTATTATAACATTTTAAAAGTATATTTAACTACATTTTACAAAGCACAAAAAGGAAAGTGATGGTAGCCAAATAGATAACATTTTAATTTAAGAACGATAATCTTCAGATCAAAATCAAACACGTGTATTTACTTAATGTCCTGAGAAATTTCTAGTTATTTTTAACTTTATTGCAAAAGCAGATTTCCTTACCAGTTTTACTAGTGTCAGTGTGTTGCTAATGAAGATTTTTCCTGTATGAAAAATTCTCCCTAAGAATATTTTAGATTATTTCAGAAAATTAAGTTTTTCTCCACTATAGGTGTGGCTCTATTTTTAAGAATTCCAAATAGGTAAAAATCTTCTGAATTTATTCATAATATTTTATGCAGTTAGACACAACAGATAAATGACTAATTGTGCTTATCCTTAAAAAGGATTATTCAGCTAATAACATCTTTCCATTTTTATGTTTTTGTTTTTAATAAAAATTTAATTCTTACAAACTTTTTATATACAGAGCCATTAGAAGATAGAGACTATACCTGAATCAATAATAAATTAAATTACTGTTCTAATGCCTCTAATCATATCCTAGAGGCCTAAAAGTATTGATGCTGTTTTCACAAAAATCTAATATATTCTAAAGAGAGTAGTTTCTTTGCTATAAATCTCAAATTCATTTTGTACAATTATCCCACTGATATTTGACAATGTGTTTAGAGGCATATTTATATTTAAATGTCTTTCTCTTTATTCATTATGAGCCTTTTGGAGGTAAAAAAATTACACTTTCTTTATGTTGTGAAAGATAAGATTGATCTCTTTGGTACCGCTTAATTGTTGATAATAATGCTAAAAACACCCACCTACATACCTCCAAGAATGCTTGGGTGATTAATGAGGTATATTTAAATCATTTCAGAAATGAAAGATACTATATAAATATAACATTCCATGCTATTATTATTAAAATTCAGGCAGTTCTGATTCAACCTCATAACCATTTTATAGGATTTATTGGCCAAGGAAATTACCTGGGTAAAATAAAAAATCATGTCAGTATTTCCAATGCTGAGCTTATTCAAAAACTTTCTTTGAGCCTATGTACACAAAATAAATAGACAGTAAGGGATAATTACATCGTAGGAGGCCATCAGTTTAGAGATTAAGACACTAAGGTCGAAACCAGGCAAAACAGAACAAGAAACTGAGATATCATACTCAAGACAACAGCAGGTTCATCAGTCATTCCTCCCACCTCATGAGATCCACAATACAGATTCCTCTGCTTCCAGGTTTTTCTTCAGTTGAAAAGATCTATTCATTACTGAAAAGCTCTTGTGTTAAAACAATCTTTGCAATTTTTTTTTTAATTTGCTGCTAGATTGATTACCTTTAATTAACCTACTGCCTTATCAGAGAGAGGTGTGAAATTGCTCTTTGCTCTTCTCAGCTTCTGGCAGATTATCGAGCAGCGTTCTGTCGGCTTTGCTTTGCAGAGCAAACTGAAAATGACTGTCACTAAAACTTTCCTTTTCTATCTAATCATCCCAAACAGTTGACAACATTTCCCCATCATGAGATCTCCCAACTCAGAATTTTTGTTTTAATTTAATTCTACTTTTGTTTGGATTTAACTTGTCCTTCCTCCAAATTAAACAGCAGTCTTTAAAAGAGTTCACACCAGTGGGTAATATCAGAGTCTCATCTGCCTAAGAAAATGTTGTAATTCATGTTTGTATTTAAATTCAGAAACAAACAAAACTTTACTAGCATTTTGTAAATGAGTTGGCCTTGACATTTGCACTTTGTGTATGAAAGTGTCAGTTTTTATTTACAATTTGGAGCTGCTTGAAGAGGATCACTTCCCACAAGAGACCTCTTTGTCAATACTGGGAGAGATGGTGATTTTATCTAATGCTAAGAATCCAGCAAAGATCATAAAAGACTGCAATGAACAATTGTGGGTGTGTACTCAGTCTTGTCTGACTCTGTGATACAATGGACTGTAGCCTGCCAGGCTTCTCTGGCAGAATTTTCCAGGCAAGAATAGAGGAGTGTGTTGCTATTTCCTATTCTAGGGGATCTTTCTGACCCAGGGATCCAACTCATATCCCCTGTGACTCCTGCATTGGAAGGTGAACTCTTTACAACTGAGCCACCTGGGAAGCTACCATGAACAATCATATGCTAACAAATTGGAAAGCCCAGAAGCAATGTATATATTCTTAAAAACATATAGCATAGGAAACTGAATCATGAAAAAATAGAATATCTGCACAGATTAATTAATAGCAAGAAGATTGAATCAATATTCAAAAACCTCATAACAGAAGTCTCAAACTAGATAGGCTTATTGATGCATACATGCTCAGTTGCTTTAGTCGTGTCCGACTCAGTGACCCCATGGACAAAGAAGCTTTCCAGGCTTCTCAATCCATGGAATTCTCCAGGCAAAAATACTGGAGTGGGTTGCCATGCCCTTCTCCAGGGGATCTTCCTGACCCAAAGATCGAACCTGTGTTTCCTGCATTGCAGGCGAGTTCTTTACCAACTGAGCCCATAGGGAAGCCAGCTTTACTGGTGAATTCTACCAAACATGTAAAGAAGAATAAATGCCCACCCTTGTCAACTTTATCACAAAAGTTGAAGAGGAAGAAAGCTTCCTAACTTATTTTACCAGGCCAGCATCACCTCAATAGAAAAGCCAAACAAAATTATTAAAAGAAAAGAAAATTATAAGCCAATAGCCCTGATGAACATAGATGCAAAAATCCTCAATAAAATGGAAAAGAAAGCTATGTCTGAAATGAGAGAAAGTATTTTCAAACCATACGTTCAATAAGGAGTTAATATTCAAAATATATAAGGAATTCATATAACTCGAGAAATAAAAAATTTGTCCAATCAGAAAGTGGACAAAGGACTTTAAGAGACATTTTTCTGGAGAAGGTATTCAGATAGTACACAGGTATATACATAATACATAGTTGTTTAACATCACTAATCATCAAGGCAATACAAATAGAAACCACAATGAAGTATCCTCTCACACTGTTTGTGATATCTGTTATCAAAACGATAAAAGAGTAAAAAAATGTGCTAACAAGGAGGTTTATAAAAGGGAGCTCTTGTGCACTGTTGGTGGGAATGTAAATTAGTATAGGCATAATGAAAAACAGAATGGAGTTTCCACAAGAAATTAAAAATAAAATTGCCACATGATCTAAAATACCACCACTGGGTATGTGTATCCAAAGAAAGTGAAATCAATGTCTGGAAGAGATGTATTTTCTTTCATGTTCATTGCAATATCATTCCCAATATCCAAAGTATAGAAACAATGTATGTGTCTGTTGAGAAACAAATAAAGAAAATGTGATATACATATATACAATGGAACATTACGTAGCCTTCAGAAAGAAGGAAACACTTTCATTTGCAATGACAGGATGAACCTCAAGAATATCACGCCAAGTGACATAAAAGACAGGGAAAGACAAATGCTACATGATACCACTTTTAATTAGAATCCTTAAAAAAAAGAGTTCCGCTTACAGAAACAGAGAGCAAAAAGTGGTTGCCAGATGCTGCTGCTGCTGCTAAGTCGCTTCAGTCGTGTCCAACTCTGTGCGACCCCATAGATGGCAGCCTACCAGGCTCCACATCCCTGGGATTCTCCAGGCAAGAACACTGGAGTGGGTTGCCGTTTCCTTCTCCAATGCATGAAAGTGAAAAGTGAAAGTGAAGTCACTCACTTGTGTCTGACCCCCAGCGACCCCATGGACTGTAGCCTTCCAGGCTCCTCTGTCCTTGGGATTTTCCAGGCAAAAGTACTGGAGTGGGGTGCCATTGCCTTCTCCGTGCCAGGTGCTAGGATGAGGAAAATAGGGAGAGGCTGGTAATAAGATAGAAATTTTCAGTCATAGTTGACTAAGACCTGAGGCTAATGCATCACATGTTTACTATATTTGGTAACATTGAACTACATAACTGAAATTTGTTAAGGAAAATAGAACTAAAATATTCTCACCAAAACAGGAAGGAGTATTAAATATGTGAAGTGATAGATGTATTAATTCAATAGGAGAAATACTTGGACAATGTATGAATATATTAAACCACTACATAGCACATTTTAATATTTTTTCAATTTTATTTATCAATTTCATCTCAATAAAGGTAAAAAAACACTATAATCCTAATATTACAAATTACTTTTATATATAATGCTATGCCACTTTTATACTTTATGTGATCAAAATATTCATGGTCTACTTGAAATCAAATAAAATTATTTTTCTCTGAATGTGTTTTATTTTTGTTGTAGACTTTTTCAGTCGTGTATAACTCTTTGCGATTGTAGCCTACCAGGCTTCTCCGCCCATTGGATTTTCCAGGCAAGAATACTGGAGTGGGTTACCACTTCCTTCTCCAGGGGATCTTCCCGACCCAGGGATCGAACCAGGTCTCTCGCATTGGAGGCAGGCACTTTAACCTGAGCCACCAGGGAAGCCCATAGACTTTTCTGGTGTACTTTTAATTTATTTTTATCACTAAAACAGTCATACATTTATTCACTTTTGTAAATATGTTTTCCAAAAGTGTTTTATATTATACCAGTCCATGCTAGTGTTACAGCCTATGAAGGGTAAGCAAAATGATGAAGGATAACTTTTCAGCTGCTCAGTTCAGTTCAGTCGCTCAGTCGTGTCTGACTCTTTGCGACCCCATGAATTGCAACATGCCAGGCCTCCCTGTCCATCGCCAACTCCCGGACTTCACTCAGATTCATGTACATCGAGTCCGTGATGCCATCCAGCCACTTCATCCTCAGTCGTCCCCTTCTCTTCCTGCCCCCAATCCCTCCCAGCATCAGAGTCTTTTCCAGTGAGTCAACTCTTCGCATGAGGTGGCCAAAGTACTGGAGTTTCAGCTTTAGCATCATTCCTTCCAAAGAAATCCCAGGGCTGATCTTCTTCAGAATGGACTGGTTGGATCTCCTTGCAGTCCAAGGGACTCTCAAGTGTCTTCTCCAATTGCTAAAAGGATGCTAATAACAAGATATTTTTACAACTTATGATTATCCTCCAAGTAAAGTTACAAATACATATTATTTGTATTGAAAGCAATGCTTGATGTTATTTTTCTTCAAAGATAGAAAGGGTGTCATTTTGTGTTAATTGTATGGAAAATCAATAGAATCATAAAATTTTTTACCTATTTGGAAAAATTTGGCACTGGTTACAAAGATAGAATTAGAGTTAATATATAGTTTTAAAAGGGCAGTAAAGGGGCTTCCCTAGTAGCTTAGATGGTAAAGAATCCACCTGCAGTGCAGGAGACCCAGGTTTGATCCCTAGGTCAGGAAGATCCCCTGGAGAAGGAAATGGCAACCCACTCCAGTAATCTTGCCTGGAGAGTTCCATGGATGGAGGAAGAATTAGAGTTAATATATAGTTTTAAAAGGGCAGTAAAATTACAAAATAATTCAGTTATATAATTTAATGGCTAAGAAGACAGAAAAAAGTAGACAGATAAGAGAACAAGAAAATGAAATGAAACAACTTTATTTCTGTTTCTAAAATAATTAAGAATTCATTTAAGTATATAGCAAAATATACCATTTAAAAGTATTTTTTGTTAATTTGTCTATTGGGGTTTTGACTTAAAATATGTTCACTTTTAAGTACAATATAGAATATCACTAAATTTCTTCAATTATATGAGCATCAACTACCAATACAATTCTGAAATAGATATTAATTTTAGCTTTAAGCAGTCTGCTTGTTTGTTTGATTGTACTTTTCATTATTATCATTCTCAGTCAAGTCTTCCATTTAAGTTACAAAATCATTCTGGTGGTTTCCCTCACAGTTTACATGACTGGTTTTCAAGTGTTGCTTCAAGCCCGATAGTTTCATGTAGTTGGTGCTAGAAATTTTCTTGCATAAGAAATGCTAATTTTAGCCTGATTCGTATCTCCACAATAATTGAGACACAAATATTTTAAAAATTTGCTTACATTCCTTTGTTCTATGTTGAGTGACATTGATGTGGATTAGTGCATTGATTATGGATGGAATTGTTGTTGTTTTTATTCACTCAGTCATGTCTGATTCTTTGTGACCCCATGAATCGCAGCATGCCAGGTCTCTCTGTCCATCACCAACTCCCAGAGTTCATCCAAACTCATGTCCATTGAGTGGGTGATGCCATCCAAGCATCTCATCCTCTGTCATCCCCTTCTTCTCCTGCCCTCAATAGTCAGCTCTTCACATCAGGTGTCCAAAGTACTGGAGTTTTAGCTTCAACATCTGTCCTTCCAATGAACACCCAAGACTGATCTCCTTTAAGATGGACTGGTTGTATCTCCTTGCAGTCCAAGGGACTCTCAAGAGTCTTCTCCAACACCACAGTTCAAAATCATCAATTCTTCAAGCGTTCAGCTTTCTTTATAGTCCAACTGTCACATCCACACATGACCACTGGAAAAACCATAGCCTTGACTAGATGGNCAGTTCTAACTGTTGCTTCCTGACCTGCATACAGATTTCACAAGAGGCAGATCAGGTGGTCTGGTATTCTCATCTCTTTCAGAATTTTCCACAGTTTACTGTGACCCATGTTATTTAATAATATCATAACAATGTTGCAATGTTAATTGTTCTTAATAATTGTGCTATGAGCATGTAAATTGTTAATATTTAGGAAAACATGATGAGAAATATAAGGGAACTCTTGGTATTGTTCTCTTTTTCTGTAGGCTTGCAATTAGCCTCATATTGAAAAAATAATATACTGTTTAATATGTACTACTTTAAAGTAGTCAACAATGAATGATATAAAACCACACAGACCAAAATTTTAATTTTATTTCTCATGAAACACTTAATACTGTGAGACAAGAAAGTGAAGTGTATTTACAATTTCTAAAATAACAGACAAAAAAGAAATGAGCAAATTAAAGCAAGAAGTTAAATTCAGCTCTGAGAATCAATAAGTGGGAGTGGCGGAGGTTTCACCTGCCAGCTTCTTCCCCTTTGCCAGAATAGCATTACCTGTTTGGGCAGTTATGGCTATATATACGGGGTTTTTTGAGTTATAATTAATGTGTAACAGTATATAAACTTCAGATGTACAACATAATGATTCATAATTATTAAAGGCTATATTTCATTTATAGTTATTGTAAAACATGGCTATATTCCTGTGTTGTACTATATATACTTGTAGCTTTTTAAATTTTATACATAGTAGTTTGTACATCTTAATCTCCTAAACCATGTTGCCCCTCCCCAATTCCCTTTCCTTCCACACTGGTAACCACTAATTTACTCTCTATGGATTTGAATATCTTTGTAGTTGTATTCATTAATTTTTTTAAAATTTTTAAGATTTCACATATAAATGACATCATATAGTATTTGTCTTTCTTTGTCAAACTTATTTCACTTAACGTAATACTCTCCAAGTCCATTCATGTTGCTGCAATGGCAAATTTTTATAGATGCCACATCTTCTTTATCCTTTCATATGTTGATGGACACTTAGGTTTCTTCCATGTCTTGGTTATTATAACTAACGCTGCTGTGAACACTGGGGTGTATGTATCTTTTCAAATAAGTGTTTTTACTTTTATTGGCTAAACACTCAGATGTGAAATTTCTGGGTCATATGGTAGTTCTATTTTTATCTTTTGGAAAAACCTCCATATTGTTTTTTGGATTGACTGCACCAATTCACATCCTCACCCACAGTGTACAAAAATTCCCTTTTCTCCACACCTTTACCAAAATGTGTTATATGTGAAATTTTTGATGATAGCCATTCTAACTTGTATGAAATGGTTTCTTATTGTAATTTTAATTTACATTTCTCTCGTGATTAATGATGTAGAGCATCTTTTCATGTGCTTTATAGTCATTTGTGTGTCTTCTTTGGGAAAATTACTATTCAGGTCTTCTGTCCATTTTTTAATCTTATGGTTTATTATTACTATGTTGAATTGGATGAGATTTTTTATATTTGGATATTAACTTCTATGGGTCATATCATTTACAAAATTGAGCAAGTTGTCATTTTGCTCTGTTGATGGTCTCCTTTGCTAAAAAAAGCTTTTAACTTTAATTAGTTCCTATTTCTTTATTTTTGTTATTTCTTTTGCTTTAGGAGACAGATGCAAAAACATATTGCTATGATTTATGTCAGAGTGTTTCACCTATGATTTTTTTCTAGGAATTTCATGGTTTCTGGTGTTACATTTAGATCTTTAACCAATTTTGAGTTTATTTTATGGTATGAGAAATATTCTAATTTTATTATTTGACATGTAGCTGTCCAGATTTTCCAGCACCGTTTATTGAAAAGACTGTGATTTTCCTCCATTGCAGATTCTTGCTTCCTCAGTCATATATTAATTGACTGTAAGTGCATGGATTTATTTCTAGGCTCCTTATTCTGTTTCGTTGATCTATGTGTCTGTTTTTTGTGCAATATCATACTGTTTTTATTGTTGTAGCTTTGTATTATGGTCTAATAACAGGGAGCATTCATCCAGTTCTGTTCTTTCTCAAAATTGTTTTGACTATTCAGTCTTTTGTGTTTTCACATAAATTTTAAAATTATTTGTTTTAGTTCTCAGAAAAATTCCCTTGGCATTTTTATGGGGATTGCACTGAATCTGTATATTGCCTTATGTAGTATGGTTACTTCAACAATAGTAATTCTTCTGATCTATGAACATGGTATATCTTTCCATCTGATTGTGTCATCTTAAATTTATTTCATTAATGTCTTATAGTTTTCTGAGTACAGGTCTTTTACTTCCTTAGGTAGGTTTATGCTTAAGTATTCATTTTGATGTGATTATAAATGGGATCATTTCTTTAATTTCTGTTTCTGATAGTATTGTATACTGTTTTAATAGTTAGCACTGTTCTCTCTAAAACCATTTGAGTGGCATCTGAAGTTGACACCTGCAAAGATACAAGTTTCTTTAAAATACATAATAGATAAATTTACTAAACACCAAACTCTACACTGAGTGTTACACATTGAACAGGAACTTTTCTGGCAACTTGGGCACTGGGCATGTCTGCCTAGCAGTGCTAGTTACCAGTAATAGTTCCAGTTTATATTATTCTAGCTGATGGATTATGTAAAGAAAAAAACTATTTCTCAGAATTATCTTCCCATTGAAAGATTATACTTCATACCAAATTTAAGTATATTCATGTGATCACACAATGTTAATATCTAATATTCTCACAATAACAGCTTGGCCACTTTATCTTTCTTTATTTTCCAAAATATTATTTCTACCATAGGCAGAAAACAAGGACATGGAAGCAACCTAGATGTCCATCAGCAGATGAATGGATAAGAAAGCTGTGGTACATACACACAATGGAGTATTAGTCAGTCATTAAAAAGAATACATTTGAATCCATTCTAATGAGGTGGATGAAACTGGAGCTGATTATACAAAGTAAGCCAGAAAGAAAAACACCAATATAGTATACTAACACATATGTATGGAATTTAGAAAGATGTTAATGATAATCCTGTATGCAAAACAGTAAAAGAGACACAGATGTATAGAACAAACTTTTGGACTCTATGGGAGAGGGAGCGGGTGGGATGATTTGGGAGAATGGCATTGAAACATGTATACTATCATGTAAGAAGCTAATCACTAGTCTAGGATACAGGATACAGGATACAGGATGCTTGGGGCTGGTGCACTGGGATGACCCAGAGAGATGATATGGGGAGAGAGGTGGGAGGGGGGTTCAGGGTTGGGAACTCGTGTACACCCATGGTGGATTCATGTCAATGTATGGCAAAACCAATGCAGTATTGTAAAGTAAAATAAAAATAAATAAATAAATAAATTTTTAAAAAAGATCTTTTAAAAGTTGTTTTATTTGTTGAGAATATGACAAAGTTGACAGGATATCTTATGAAATAAAGTCAAAGTAATTTACTTTTATTTACCATTTGAATGATTTATCTTCCTTCTTCCTCCACCCAATCACTATATGTTCAGGTGGAAAAATAGGACAGCAATTGATTTATTTATTCTGGGACATTGGCTGTACAGAATCAGCTTAATACATGTTGATGTACTTAGAACTACCTAGGGATTTTATAAACACCCTGACGCCCAGGTTGCACCACATAATAGCTAAATGAGGATACCTGAAGTAAAGAACCAGGCATTAGTATTTTAGAGCAATATTTCAAACAAAACACTGAAAACCTTTCTGCCTCAGAAGAGTTTAAAAGTTCTCAGTAAAATGAAACAAGTTTTAAAAGGTTTTGATGACCTGACAATATATTAAGGCAAACCCCAGAAAAAGGGACCCACAAAGTCAATAATATACAAAAAAAGGCTCAAACTCATTAGCAATTAGGAAAATGTAGATCAAAATAATAATTACCTACAATTTCACATCTATTAAATTGGCAACAATTTAAAAAATAGCAAGAACTAATGGTGAGGTGTGGGGCAAAGGGAACTTTCATTCACTGCTGTGAGATTTGTAAATTGGCACAGCCCCTCTGGAGAACAATTTCACACTCTCTAGTGAAGTAGAAGATGCACATGTATTATACTCAGCAATTACATTTCACCAAGAAATGGCCACATGTACCTAAGGAGACATATACAAAAATGTTCCTGATAGCTTTCTTTGTAATTTTGGAAAATTGAAAATAATATGAATATTTATTCAGGAGAATAAATCAAGAAGTTGCTTTAGTCATGCAACACTGAAGTAAATACTCACTAAAATGAAAGAACAAGAGCCTCTTGTAATAATATGGATAATTTATTTTAAAATATTGACTGAAAGAGCAAGTTCCAGATGATCATAAAGTATAATATCTTTAATATAATGTTAATGCATGCAGAATAAATTACATGCTGTTTGGATACAAATCCATGCAAATAAAATATAAAAATTTGCATAAGAGTTTAAATTCCAAATGTGGAGTAGATGTTATCTGTAAGCAGGAATAATGGAGATGAGTTCTGGGAGGAATAAATTGCAACTTTGATTCTATTTTATTTCTTAAACTTGGCAATAGATGCACAAGTGCAAATTATATTATTACACATATTTCTCCTGCTAGAAATAGTTTACTAAGCAATAAATTGCTTTTTATACATTTTAATTACTGAAAATTCTGTGCTTCAATTTGGTACTTTTAGTTTTCAGCTCAGAATGTCCTAGCCTAAGTAGACAATAATTTCTGAATGGTTATGATTACCTAAAAGAAAATTTTAATGTACACATTTTGGATAAGTGTTGCTGACTGTTAAATACTTTAACCTAAGATCAGTTTTCAAATTAATGCTTTTAGTCTGTTGCTGTTTGCTTTGCTCCATACCATATCTAAAAGTTTGCAGATACTGTTTCTCTTACCATTGCTAAAGAAAAAGACACCCATTTGAGAAAGAATTTCTTGGTCCTACTCACTTGCACAGGAAGAGTGAGTTAGTTGTTACAAAGTTTCTGCCTGGAAAGTTGCTGCCTGACAGTCTAGGGAGCCCACAAGGTTCTCGGGGCCTCTGCAATTCTCAGGTATCAACCTAAGTGATGCTGCCTTTATGTGTTAATTCTGGATTCCAATTCCAGTTTACCTTATCAGTTGCACACCCATTATAATTATTCCCTGTTCTGTTTCTGTTAATGATTTATTCACCCTCATAGTTTTAATCAAAGTTGACAACTTTAACCATAGGACTGGTAAGGGTCCTCTTTGTAGTATAGGTACTATCTGGCATACTCCACTGGTGGTGTGCTGGGTAGGGATTTCTCTTATTTCCAACTCCAAAAACATTTAATTATGAAGGATCATCTGGAAAAGCACCCTAGTAATCTAGTGTAATCGATTCCTCTTGATATTCTAATGTCATCAATAAAACCCTCTAGACTGTTGGCAGCCAGTGCCATGTCTGCTGTGAACAGAGGCAGCCATTTAGTGGTAATGGAGTTCGGAACATAACACCAAGTGGCACAGTAACAAACACCCAGTACCTTCTACTATTGCTGCAGAGAAAAGGCTACAAAAAGCGAGAGAAGAAAAGCAGGCTAATGGAATAGGCCTATTTCCCTATAATTCAGGCTCCTGGAACTTGCTACTATTAGTACTATGTTCTAGAGTAAGAATTCTGTATGGTCCTTCCAGACACTTTCTTTGTTATACTCCTAAGGATTCTAACCTTTGATTAAGTCCTGATTGTTCTAGAAAGTCTTCTGATATAACTAGTATAGGTGAGAAGTCTAGCATATTAGTGAATCTTTATTAAAAGATACAGTAAAACAAATTTTGAAAGTTAGGATTTTAGCTGAATTATTTTCTTTGTGGTCCTGTATTTTAGGCCTACTTTATCATACTTTGCAAGTTATATGTTTTACATAAAATTATTCTCTGGACCTTCTCAAAAGTAGGGAAAAAATGAAAAATCGACAACTTGAAATGGACATATATGACTCTTATTGGTCAAAATTCCTATCAAAATATAAACTGTGATAGAAAGAAGTTGTTAAAATTACAGATATTTCACAGAAATTTTCAGTATGAGAAAATAAGTTTTAGACAGAGATTCTAGAATTGACTTTCCACCCCACAGCATAGAAGTGGCTTCTTTGAAAAGCTATTTCCTCTGCCATGAACATAAAGCTACAAATCATTTCATTCCTGCAGTTTCAGGTCTTTGTAAAACTTGGCATCAGTGTCAGCACAAGACGTATATGGTACTTTAGTTCTCCATTTATCCAATCAAAATTTCCCTTGGGTGCATAAAATTGGTGGAATCTAAATTTCATGTCTAAGCCTTAGTAGAAAGAAAGGGAAATGATTTTTTAAGTATAAAGGAGTGGTTTGGGGAGATATTGTTTTGGGAGGCCAAGTAAAATAAAGCCAAGTAAAAGGTAAAGCAAGAGACCAAATTATGGAGGCAATTACAGTCAGTGATCAAAACAGATATCCACCAGAATTCCCACCTTGGACTGTTCAGTATTAAAATAGCAGTAACATACCTTTCAGCATAATATATTGCAACTGCCTACATATAAACAAAATTAGATTTATCCCTTTCCCAAAGGGCAAGAGCCTAGTTTTATCCATCACTGAACACAGCTTTGAGTCTAGAGTTTCTAATTAATGGCCTTTCCTCTGTAATTTCTTCACAGACATATCTCAATAATCTCATAATTATGTACATAATAAAATTAACACCACAGTATATTAAATGAAAAGTAAAAGAGTATTTTGAAAAAATTAACTAATATAACTAATTTACTTCTATGACTTTTGTTTCTTCAACTTTTCATAAGGTCAAAATTACTATTTCTACTAGCTTTTCTTTTTTTCTGGTTTAACATTTCCTCTGCATTCAATGAGCACTTCACTTGACCAGGACTACCTAATTGGTTGGATATCTAAACTTCCCTGAAGATTAAGAAACTCTCAGTACTACTATATGCATATTCCAATAGCTTTAATCAAAACACATAGAATTTTGTGTGAGTGCCTTAGATCTTCTATGCTTATACCTCATTATACCAAGCGTATTGTTCTTTGTTATTCAGGAACAATTATTCAAGGTTAATCTCTCTGTTCCTATTTTCTCAATGACGTGAGAAGTCCCAGATGGTAATTTTGATAGTTAATTGTATGTGTCCACTTGATTGAGTTAAGATATGCCCAGGTATCAGGTGACACTTTATTTCTGGGTCTGTCTATGAAAGTATTTCTGGAAGAGATTGTAGATAGCAGATTGTTACACTGAAGGATTTCTCGGTTTCTATATCACATGGGCTAATTCCTGTAATAAATTTATCTGTGTGTATGTGTGCATGAGTGTGCAGATAAATAAAGATATGGCAGTGGCTTAGTCTCTAAGTTGTGTCTGACTCTGTGAACCCAAGCACTGTAGACGGCCAGGATCCTCTGTCCATGGAACTTCCCAAAAAAGAATATGAAATGGTTTGCCATTTTTTTCTCCAGGGGATCTTCCTGCCCCAGAGATCAAAACTGGATCTTCTGCATTGCATATGATCTCTGGCTTCTTTCACCAAAGAAGGCTGGATAAATATACAAATAGACTGACTATATATATATATATGTACATAGACCTTATGGATTCTGTTTACCTGAAAAAAAAGTTGGCTAATACAGCCATTTAGCAACCATTGCTTATATTTTCAATAGAAATATATTTGGAATCCTCTTTTTTTTTCACTTTTAATATAAATTTTTAAAATAAATTTGTAATATTTCATATCTACATTTTAACAGCAGTTGAATATAGCTCTAAGGTAATAAAAGCCATTAAATAGCTGATCAAGAAGCTATTATCAACATTTAATTATAATGTATCTATATTGATGGCTTTATTTTTGTTATTTTCTTGACAATATACAAATTTTTTTAAATAGTCTGTATCTGACAGCAATTTCATTATTTCCAGAAAAATAAAATATTATTTAATAGCAAAAATGTTTTATCCCAAAAAACAAAGCAAGTGTATTTATTCTCATATACAATAATAAAGAAATTCATCAAGAACATTTATATTTATGTGTCTATAAGGCTTCACAATTGAGTCATATCACTTGAAGACAAGCCACATTTCCCCACAAAAATCTCTTAAAATGCTTGAGAGTTCTCAATAATTATGANCAAGTGTATTTATTCTCATATACAATAATAAAGAAATTCATCAAGAACATTTATATTTATGTGTCTATAAGGCTTCACAATTGAGTCATATCACTTGAAGACAAGCCACATTTCCCCACAAAAATCTCTTAAAATGCTTGAGAGTTCTCAATAATTATGAAAATGATGTGATAAACATAATTGATGAAGGAAATCATTAGTTATAATTACACCTGAATGTAAATATATTTAGCAACATTTAACTGAAACTTCATTATTCATCAAAAATCTTCACAGATTTGACTTTGATAATTTTGTATTGTTTAGCATAGTTCTATAAAGCACTGTAGAAATGAAAACTTTTAATTTTATTGGTTTTTTTTTTTTTTGCAATCAAAATGGGAGTAATTCTTTTCCAAAGTTCCTTTGTCAAACAGATTAGTTTACAGTTGTAAGATAGACTATGTTTTGTCTTTATGCTGTTTGATTTCATACCACTGAAATCTTTTTTTTTTCTCCTCTGAGTTTGTTTGTTTTTTCTAATCTTTTTAGTTTTTACTGTTTTTACTTTAAAATACTGTATTGGTTTTGCCATACATTGACATGAATCCACCACAGGTGTACATGAGTTCCCAACGCTGAACCCCTCTCCCACCTCCCTCCCCATATCATCTCTCTGGGTCATCCCAGTGCACCAGCCCCAAGCATCCTGTATCCTGTAACGAACCTANCTTCATCTTGGTTATATTACTGCGTTTGGGGTGGCCTTTCTGTATTCTGGCAGTTTGTGGAGTTCTCTTCATTATGGAATTTCCTCACTGGGATGGGGTTGTATCAGTCAGTGGCTTGTCAAGGTTTCTTGGTTAGGAAAGCTTGTGTCAGGGTTCTGGTGGCTGGAGCTGAATTTCTTCTCTCTGGAGTGCAATGAAGTGTCCAGTAATAAATTATTAGATGTCAGTGGTTTTGGGGTAACTTGAGCTGCCTATATATTGAAGCTCAAGTGTGTGTTCCTGTGTTGCTGGAGAATTTGCATGGTTTGTCTTGCTCTGGAACTTATTGGCCTTTGGGTGATGCTTGGTGTCAGTGTAGGTATGGAGGTGTTTGATGAGCTCCTATCGATTAATATNTATTGAAGCTCAAGTGTGTGTTCCTGTGTTGCTGGAGAATTTGCATGGTTTGTCTTGCTCTGGAACTTATTGGCCTTTGGGTGATGCTTGGTGTCAGTGTAGGTATGGAGGTGTTTGATGAGCTCCTATCGATTAATATTCCCTGGAGTCAGGAGTTCTCTGATGTTCTCAGGATTTAGACTTAAGCCTCCTGCTTCTGGTTTTCAGTTTTATGTTTACAGTAGCCTCAAGATTTCTTCATCTATACAGCACTGATTATAAAATATCTAGGTTAGAGATGAAAAGTTTATCCACATTGAGGGACACCCAGAGAGATTCACTGAGTTACATGGAGAAGAGAAGAGGGAGGGGGAAGTTAGAGGTGACTAGAATGAGATGAGGTGAGATCAGAAGAGCAGAGAGCAAGCTAGCCAGTAATCACTTCCTTGTGTGTGCTCCACTTTCTGGACCACTCAGATATGTTCACAGAGTTATACAGAGAAGAGGAGAGGGAGGAAGGAGACAGAAGTGACCAGGAGGGTAAAAGAGGGAAATGAAAAGGAGAGAGACAGATCCAGCCAGTAACCAGTTCCCTGAGTGTTCTCCACTGTCTGGAACACACAGAGATTCACAGAGTTGGGTAGAGAAGAGAAGGGGGAGGGAGGAGGCAGAGGTAACCTGGTGGAGAAAAAGGAGAGTCCAAAGGAAGAGAGAGCGGTCAAGGCAGTAATCTTGCTCTCAAGTAAAAATGGGTACTGAAGATTGGGTTTTTAAAGGTACAAAATGATAACAAATACCAAAAATTAATAATCTAGAGTAGAGGTTGGATTTTCAAAAATACAATATTAAAGAAACAAAGAAGAAAAAAAAGTCACAAGAATTATTAAAAAAACAACAACAACACACTATAGTGGTTGCTTTAAGAACTTAAAAATTAAAAAAAAAATTTAAAATTAAAAAAAAGAAGAAGAAACCAAAGAAAAAGAATGATCATAAAAATAGTAAAGGTATTTCTGGGAGTTTCTCTGGTGATATTGTGGGCGGTGTGAGGTCAGTTCATTTTCGGATAGTTCCTTGGTCTTGGCTTATGTTTCTTAAGATCTATACTTCCAAGGTGGTTCCCGCTGTTTTAGCTTTTTCTGTTTGCTGGTCTCTTCAGTGTCTGTTTTCCACCCTGACACAAGGGGGACGGTGGTGGACACCTTTGTTTTTTTTTTTAGGCTCACTTGTTCAGTCGCGCTGTGGGGAGGGAGGGATGCTGCAAACAAATAACACTGGCGTGTGCTCGTAGTGTCTCAGCCATGCTGGGCCTGCCCCCGCTCATGGTGCACACCACTCAGGCTCTAGGTTGCTCTGCCGGGAACCATCTGAGGCTGGCTCTGGGCTGCATGCACCTCCCCGGTCCAAGCCACTCAGGTTCAGGCACTCAGGTAGTCCTCAGAGGCACAGACTTGGTTGGGCCTGCATTTTATGCCCTTCCCAGGTCCAAGCAGCTTGGGTGTTTGGCGAGTGCGGTCGCTGCGACATATCGCCTTTCCCATCCCTGCTGCTCAGTTTTCTGGGTGTACAACTGGCGTCCCTTCTTAGGTAGATGGTGACTGTCCAGAACCCCAAGAAGTCTTAGTTAGGAAGACTAACTAATTGCTTGTAGTTTGGAAGTTAATGTTTCTCTGGGGCTGCGATTGCCCTCTTCCAGCCCTTCCAGCTCTGGCTGCCTGTCACCGGAGGGGGATGGTCTGCAGCTGGCTAATTCTGTTCTGTCCTTTGTTCTGTGTGCAGTCCTGGTGGTGTCTTATGTTAAAGCTTTTTGCATGGTATCTATCCCACAGTCTGGTTTGCTAGCCTAAGTTAGTTCACTCTGGTTACACTTGGGACATTCCAGCCTGATTCCTAAAAAACACTGCAGCCTGTGCCTCCCTACCCAGCCCCGCTTGCTAGTGGCAGATGCAGGCATCTGCGCTGCTTCTCCCCTGGGGGAGTTACCGTTGGGCTGGTAATCTGCTGCTTTAATTTATTTATTTATTTTTCCTCCCTGTTATGTTGCCCTCTGTGCTTCCAAGGCTCGCCACAGACTCCGCAGCAACAGTGTTTCCTAGTGTTTGGAAACTTCTCTCTTTTTAAGACTCCCTTCTCAGGATGGAGCTCCCTCTCTACCTCTTTTGTCTCCTTTTTCCGTCTTTTATATTTTTTCCTACCTGATTTTGAAGACAATGATCTGCTTTTCTGGATGCCTGATGTCCTCTGCCAGCATTCAAAAGTTGTTTTATGAAGTTTACTCAGCGTTGAAATGTTCTTTTGGTGAATTTGTGAGGGAGGAAGTGGTCTCCCCGTCCTATTCCTTTGCCATCTTAGGACCACCTCCTGGAATCCTCTTTTGGAATGTTTTCAGTCTTTCCCTACTAGAATAAGATCTCTATAAGAGTGGAACTTTAATATACTATATTAGAAAATCAATACTTTGAAAGGAATCCTGATTGGAAGTTACTACTCTAGCTTGTAATCCTTGTTCCCTTGGGTTCATATTTCCAAACTCTGGGAGAAATAGCAGTACATATTGATTTTATGTACTAAGCTAATACACCATATTCCAAACCCAAAGTATTATCTCCTTTTTAACGTCTTAACTGAGTATTCTATAGAACCTTCCACTATTCTTCCAGGCTAGCCATTTTTGAATGATAAGAAACATGGTAAAGCTAATAACTTGATAAACATGAGCTTATTTTCTCCCTTCTCTTTCTATAAGAACAGTTTATTTATCAAAGAAAAAATCTGTGGGATATATGAGCAAATGAGGATTAGTAAGGATGCAAATGTCAGCAGAACTGTGGACAAGGAAGGAAAATCCACCTCCATAATCAAACCCTATACCAGTAGGGGAAAATAGGACTCCTTCCATAGTGGGATATATTCAATATTGTTAACCTGCCTTTGTTAAGCAGGCTGTTCTCTCCAAGGTATGGTAGCATGTGAAAGACTCCGGATTGCTGATGCCTAACTCTAAGCAAATATCAAGTCACAGCGGTAGCCCATGCAGCCTGGGTTAAGGAAGAAAGAACTTATTAGTGAGCCCACGTATTGCTTCCATTCTTGCTACATCCAGTTTGTCCATTAAGGTGGTAGTTGAAGAAAAGTCTTGCTAACATCTACAGAATAGATAATTCTGTCATTTGATTATTGGGAAATTTTTGCAGTGGGTATTATTTGATGAGCATTCACTTGAAACAAGCATATTTTCAATCTGGGTCTGCAAGGAAAGGGCTTCCCTGGTGGCTTAGTAGTAAAGAATCTGCTTTCAATGCAGGAGACTCGAGTTCCATCCCTGGGGCAGGCTACAGTTCACAGAGTCACAAGGGTCAGACATGACTTAAACCACCACCACCACTACAATGAAAAGTTCTTCATCCACAAACAGGCTTTTCCCAACTTCGGCCAAACGTCCTTGGTATCAGTATTACAGTCTTGATTCTTCCAAGATCCCAGATAGGCTGTGAACCCAGTGATTAAATGCACATGGGATAAAGTAATTACATAATAAAGGCTGAATCAATAACATAAGGGTTAAATGAACAATTGAATAAATAGAGCAAAAAATTCTCGCAAATCTTTTACAAAATAGGAAGCATGTAATTCTAAATGCATCTGGTGGACCTGCCACAACTTAACTATTTAAGTTTAAATTTGTCTTTCCATAGTAACTTAGGCTCTTTATATTAAGTACACTTATATAACGGTATCCAGCATATATAGGTACAGTAAAAATAATTTGGAGAGAAAAAAATATAAACTAAATTTACACTTTTCTAATATTATACTACTAGCAAAAAGTGAGCTTACCAGTATTATGATTTTTTAATTTAAACTTATTTATTTTAATTGGAGGCTAATTACAATATTGTGTTGGTTCTGCCACACATCAACATGAATTTTAGAGAAAAAAATTTTTGCCATGTTACAAAGGAAAATAATTGCTCTTAAGTTATATCAACAGTCTTAAAGCCATAACATAATTAGAGACTAACTTTTCAAATGCACTTTTCTTGAAATGGTTAATTTGTATCACTGTCTTCTATTGAAGCATTGTATTTTAAATATAGTTTATACTCATGATTCAATGCAATATGCCATCTTTGCTTTAAAACAACTTTTTTTTTTTTTCTGAAGAGTATGATTCAGAGAATGTTACTAAGTGTCAGAAATCATTTGAGGGGATATTTATCATGGCAGGTACTATTGCCCAGTTAAAATAATTTCTTACAAACTACTCATTAATTAAAACTTATACAGAATTTCCTTTTCATAAAAAGTTTCAATAGCTCTTTGTATCTCTAGAATATTATTCATGTAGCAATATCTAGAATTAATTGAGTTGGAAACTAATTAGAGTAGATGAAATGCTACTGTAAATAATGACTAATCTTATTTATCATGATTGTATTCACATTCAGCATCACTATAATTCACTCTTTTTAAGTTCACGAAGACAAATTATGTCTTTTTAAATACATGTTTTTATTTTGCTTTTTTTGTTGTAAAAATGACTTAGCTGTGCTATTAAGTGTGTATTACTTGTTAAAAGAAACAATATTTGTTTGATTTTTCTGCTAATGTTAGTGATTTGTGGTAAGGATTTAGCTATCTGCAGTAATTGAGCATAAATAAACCAATATATCAAGAAAACATTAGATCAAATTAATCAATACTGGAACACAGGGAGACTATAGCATGAAATGGTTTTGACTGACATCTAAGATAATTCATCTAAATTTGTCAGGCAAGTAAACTTTGCAGTAAACAATTTTCTCCCATAAATGGAAAGATTAATTGCATTGTTAACCAAATCTCTTTCATATCCAGGATAAATCACTTTTTCTTTTGTGAAGAGTGCATTAATCACTGCAGTGAGGCTGTGCTAGAGTCTAATTAGTAACTAGATAATGCTTATAATGTGTTTTCTTCAGACTCATGCAGCTTAATTTTCTACCTTGATCCTTCCATGTGTATATCTCATTGTGAAAAGGTAAATGGGGCAAACTAAATAAAATAAGAGGCTGACAACAAGAGTTAGCTATGACTATCATGCTCAGCTAATGACATAACAAACTTATACACTTCATGCATATCATATCCTATGTAAGCCTGCCACACCAGACAGAAATCACTGTTTTGACAAAAATGATTAAGGTTAATACTATAAGGAATCTTTTCAGGAGTAAAATTCTAACATTAATTGCAGACATAAAGACACTATTATCTGTGCCAGTCAATGTGAATTTCTCTGGAATTAAGTTTTTAATTATATTGGGAAAGAATAAACCCTGTACAATTTTCACTATAGAATTACTTACTTATTAACCACTTTCATGAGTCAGTCTTCTGTTTTGTATTAGTTATATATTCTGTAAGTAAAATCTATGCTAACTCTGCATTCATTGTTATTTTGCACCTAGCATACATTAATAAATAAAGTAGCAAGTGTCATGCCTTCTTCAGGGGGATAAAACATGATAATCACCATAATTCATAAAGAACCAGGACTCTTAGTCTCTTTTTTATCCTGAGATGAGTATTATATTCATTACAAATTTAACTAGAAATAATAGCAGAGGGCAAGAGTTCTATTTTACAGACCTTCAATCTATTTTGACACTGACAGGCATTGCATTTCAAAACTCATGGATCCATCATTAGGTTACAGGGTAGCATTACCTGTAATTCTGGAGAGTCATTCAATGTACTGTTTCTTATTCTTTAAGACTCCAAATCTTGTTCTTCCCAGTTTTTACTTTCTGAGTTAATTTCTCTACAGTTAATTTCTTCCCTCTTTTATATGGATGAAAGACTCAGAAAAAGCCAGAATATCATGAAATGACTTTATCCTCTTTTATGATAATTTCAAAATTCATGTTTGTAACACATTCTTCATGATAAAATATAGTTTTGAAGACATTATTTTAATTTGTTTTCACATTTGTTATATGACAAGGAAGGACAATCATTACTAGTTTGATTTTAATAGTACATGAGGCTCATAGGGTGAAATTAATGTTTTTCTTCTAAGCTGCTGCTGTTGCTGCTGCTGCTAAGTCACTTCAGTCGTGTCCAACTCTGTGTGACCCCATAGACAGCAGCCCACCAGGCTCCCCCATCCCTGGGATTCTCCAGGCAAGAACACTGGAGTGGGTTGCCATTTCCTTCTCCATCTTCTAATAGCTGGTAAATATAACAGTCAAAATTTCAACCTAATTCTCCAAGTTTTCCACCTAGCTCTCTTCCTTTCATAAAATACAGAGTTTTTTTTGTTTGCTTTTGCTTTGGGTGATCATCACAAAATAGTTTCATCAAATTGTCACAGTCTTTGAGGTAACCCTCATCATTTAAAATTAAGCAATGTTTAAAATTTATATTGGTAACCATTCATGTTACCCATATGACTAATAGCTTTTACATGCATGCTCTTACAATAGGCATATGTATTCAAGCCCAGTTAGGCATATCTATACAACCTACTGCCACTGAATACATGTGTAAAAATGTAAATGTATGTGTGCAGTTCAGTCATTTCTGAGTTTTCAACTCCATGGACTACAACACTTTTTAGCCCACCAGTCTCCTTCGCCTATAGGATCTTCCAGTGGGTTGTTATTTCCTTCTCCCGGGAATCTTCCCAACCTAGGGATCAATCCCTAGTCTCTTCCATCTAATGCATTGGCAGGTGGGTTCTTAACCACACTGGCACCACCTGGGAAGCCACCAAATATGATAAATACAAAAAACAAGAGCACCCATGGCGGATGCATGTTGATGTATGGCAAAACCAATAAAATATTGTAAAGTAATTAGCCTCCAATTAAAATAAATAATTTTTTTTTTAAAGAGCAAGTGAATGAATTTTAGTACTAATTATTTTCAAATTCCTCTTCAGAGGAGGATCTAAGAAGCCAAAGGTAAAATTAAACAAACAAACAAACAAATAAATATAACTACGTGACTGTGTCCATGTGTATGTACTCAGTCATGTCCAAATCTTTGCAACTGGACTGTAACCCAGCAGGTTCCTCTCTCCATGGGATTCTACAGGCAAGAATACTGGAGTGGGTTGCCATTTACTTCTCCCAAGAACCTTCCCAATCCAGGGATCAAATCCATATCTCCTGAGTCTCCTGCATTGCAGGCAGATTCTTTACCACTGAACCACCAGGGAAACCCAACTGCATAACTACATGGCTTTAATGAAGATATCATGAAGCAACATTATCTATGTAACTAAAATGAAACTCTGAACAACTTTTTAACATTAACACATATAAATATATTTTGTTACTCGATATTTTCTTAAAAGTCATCACAAAAAAATCAGTGATACCTAGTGTGTTAGTGTGTATAAGTGAGAACATTTTAGGATTTGTCTAATAAGCGAACATCTGAATGAACATCTCATCTATATCGGCACCTAAGCATGTGGCTTACAGGGGATCCCTGCACCAATACTTTCATAATTCTTTCAGTTAATTTCAGCATTGATAGATCCTTCATGTCTGTGTGATGCTAAATTTTCATTAGCTGAGTGCTCTGTAGGTATTAAAAATATTGCATACAGCACAGATACACTTACTTCCCATTTTTTAGATACAGAAACTGAGGCTTAGAAAAGTAAAGCAATGACTTAACATCCGCTGGATCATGGAAAAAGAAAGAGAGTTCCAGAAAAACATCTATTTCTGCTTTATTGACTATACCAAAGCCTTTGACTGTGTGGATCACAATAAACTGTGGAAAATTCTGAAAGAGATGGGAATACCAGAGC
>SJYV01007287.1:578361-648169 GCA_006410875.1 Neotragus pygmaeus
TATACAATGGAGTAAAGACAATCTCTTTAATAAGTGGTGCTGGGAAAACTGGTCAACCACTTGTAAAAAAAAAAAATGAAACTAGATTACTTTATAACACAACACACGAAAACTAAACTCAAAATGGTTTAAAGATCTAAATGTAAGACAGAAACTATAAAACTCCTAGAGGAGAACATAGGCAAAACCCCCTCTGACATAAATCACAGTAGGATCCTCTATGATCCACCTCCCAGAATACTGGAAATAAAAGCAAAAATAAACAAATGGGATCTAATTAAAATTAAAAGCTTCTGCACAAAAAAAGAAATTATAAATAAGGTGAAAAGACAGCATTCTGAATGGGAGAAAACAATAGCAAATGAAGCAACTGACAAACAACTAATCTCAAAAATATACAAGCAACTTATGCAGCTCAACTTCAGAAAAATAAACGTCCCAATCAAAAAATAGGCCAAAGAACTAAATAGGCATTTCTCCAAAGAAGACATACGGATGGCTAACAAACACATGGAAAGATGCTCAACATCACTCGTTATCAGAGAAATGAACATCAAGACCACAATGAGGTACCATTTCACACCAGTCTGAATGGCTGCGATCCAAAAGTCTACAAGCAATAAATGCTGGAGAGGATGTGGAGAAAAGGGAACCCTCTTACACTGTTGGTGGGAATGCAAACTAGTACAGCCACTGTGGAAAACAGTGTGGAGATTCCTTAAAAAATTGCAAATTGAACTGCCTTATGACCCAGCAATCCCACTGCTGGGCATATACAACAAGGAAACCAGAATTGAAAGAGACACATGTACCCCAATGTTCATTGCAGCACTGTTTATAATAACCAGGACATGGAAACAACCTAGATGTCCATCAGCAGATGAGTGGATAAGAAAGCAGTGGTACATATACACAATGGAGTATTACTCAGCCATTAAAAAGAATACATTTGAATCAGTTCTAATGAGGTGGATGAAACTGGAGCCAATTATGAAGAGTGAAGTAAGCCAGAAAGAAAAACACCAATACAGTATACTGACACATATATATGGAATTTAGAAAGATAGTAATGATGACCCTATATTTGAGACAACAAAAGAGACACAGACATATAGAATCGACTTTTGGTCTCTGAGGGAGAGGGAGAGGGTGGGATGATTTGGGAGAATGGCATTGAAGCATGTATACTATCATGTAAGAAACGAGGTGCCAGTTTATGTTCGATGCAGGATGCAGGATGCTTGGGGCTGGTGCACGGGGATGATCCAGAGAGATGTTGTGGCTTGGGAGGTGGGAGGGGAATTCAGGATTGGGAGCTCGTGTATACCTGTGGTGGATTCATGTCGATGTATGGCAAACCCAATAGAGTATTGTAAAGTAAAATAAAGTAAAAAAAAATTAAAAATTAAAAAACATCTCCTATATTCACTTAAAACTATCTCTTCCATGTAATTAATATTTCTCTCTTTCTTTTTGAGCACTGAATGGCTCATATAGTAAATCCAATGAATTGATTTATAGAATCATAATGAAAATTATTCTATAATAACATCACAATTTTCCAAACCAAAGCTTCTTTAGGGGCAACAAAGGATGATTTTCAGAACTAGAATAAGGAGAGCCAAATAAGGTTTTAGTCTCACAGAAAAAGTTTTCGTTTCTCAGATTGTTTTTATTTTTTTCCTTACTTTGTATTATGGATAAAAACTTGACTCTCAAAAGTTTGTGTATGTCTTCCTGTATTCTAAGTGGTATAATCCCATCAAAAGCTCAGTTTGTATAACTACTTTTCATCTGTTTTGGTTTTAATATATTTTAATAGCATGGCATGTTATTCAACTTGTCCCCTCTTTCCTAATCTCCACATAACATATGACCTATTATTCATCTATGAATAAACA
Organism: Neotragus pygmaeus; assembly: GCA_006410875.1. Classification (NCBI taxonomy): domain Eukaryota; kingdom Metazoa; phylum Chordata; class Mammalia; order Artiodactyla; family Bovidae; genus Neotragus; species Neotragus pygmaeus. Next base: position 580,263 of record SJYV01007287.1, read on the forward strand.
TATGCATATGAATTAAATTTTTAAGATACAATAAAAGCTTTTTAATACGCTTGTATTATAAATTTGTGTTTAAGAAATTGATATGTTAGAGTCTATTTAGTAGGTAAAAAAATGACAATTGAAAATTACTTTCCATGCATTTTTTAATAAAGTATATCAAATGTTATACCTGTGAATATCAATACTCGTGCAGTTTATTTAGAGAAAGAATTTAACTTCTCTGATCACTTTCATTATCTGCAAAATGAAAAAGGATTTGACATTCATGGGTGTTGTTAAGTTAAACTAAAGTTGGTAAAGAATTTTTAGATTCATTTTGTGTTATAGACTTTAAAAACTGAGGATCACAGTATGTGGGAGAGGCAAGAGTACATGCCGGTGGTGAAAAAATCAAGAAATGGATCATTCCTTCTATTCATAACATCATCAGCTACTTTTGTGTCAAAATAATGTGGTTTCAACTCCCATTTTTTCCATAATTCTCATTTTTTTAAGTTCTCTGATATTTGTCTTACTCACTTGAGAAGAAATAGTTAAATTTTCAGAAGGTAGAAAATTTAGAAGATAATATGTTTTCATATACTATAAAGAATTTTAAGGCTCAGAAGATTGATATAAATATGTAGATAATGAGAGAAACTTGAAATTCTAAAATAACTATATTCTTGTTCATTTAAAGGTGTTTTTCAATTTTACTTCTCTTGTTTTTTCTATTCAGTGAAGAAATTGAAAAAGTATGTGTGTTTCTGTGTACATGAGCACAATAACTGCTTTGCTTGAAGGACTATGCAGTGTTCGTGATATGATTAAATCTTTAAAGCAATAAATGCCTTGTTAAGAGGCATAAACAGGCCATATAAGCACTGTTGTTGCTCAATCATTCAGTCCTGTCCAACTGTTTGTGACCCCATGGACTGCAGCATGTTAGGCTTCCCTATCCTTCACCATCTCCTGGAGCTGCTCAAACTCATGCCCATTGAGTCAATGATGTCATTCAACCATCTCATCCTCTGTCGTCCCCTTCTCCTCCCACCTTTAATCCCTCCCAGCATCAGGGTCTTTTCCAATGAGTCAACTCTTTACATGAGGTGGCCAAAGTATTGGAATTTCAGCTCCAGCATCAGTCCTTCCAATGAACACCCAGGACTGATCTCCTTTGCGATGGATGGTTGGATCTTCTTGCAATCCAAGGAACTCTCAAGAGTCTTCTCTAACATGACAGACCAAAAGCATCAATTTTTAGTGCTCAACTTTCTTTATGGTCTAACTCTCAGGTCCATGACCACTGGAAAAACCATAACTTCGACTATATGAACGTTTGTTGACAAAGTAAGGTCTCTCCTTTTTAATACGCTGTATGGGTGTGGTATAGCTTTACTTCCAAGGAGCAGTTCACTTCAGTTCAGTTCGGTCGCTCAGTCGTGTCCAACTCTGCAACCCCATGGACTGCACAGCACGCCAGGCCTCCCTGTCCATCACCAACTCCCGAAGTTTACTCAAACTCATGTCCATTGAGTCGATGGTGCCATCCAACCTTCTCATCCTCTGTTGTCCCCTTCTCCTCCCACCTTCAATCTTTTCCATCTTCAGATTCTTTTCCAACTAGTCAGTTCTTTGCATCACATGGCCAAATTATTGGAGTTTAGCTTTAGCTGAAATATTCCAATGAATATTCATGACTGATTTCCTTTAGTACGGACTGGTTAGATTTCCTTGTTGCCCAAGGGACTCTCAAGAGTCTTCTCCAACACCACTGTTTGAAAGTATCAATTCTCCAGTGCTCAGCTTTCTTTATAGTCCAATTCTCACATCCATACATGACTACTGGAAAAACCAGAGCTTTGACTAGATGGACCTTTGTTGGCAAAGAAATGTCTCCAGTTTTTAATATGCTGTCTAGGTTGGTCATAACTTTTCTTCCAAGGAGAAAGTGTCTTTTAATTTCATGGCTGCAGTCACCATCTGCAGTGATTTTGGAGCACCCCCTGTTTCCACATCTATGTGTGATGCAACAGGATGCCATGATCTTAGATTTCTGAATATTAAGCTTTAAGCCGAGTTTTTCACTCTCTTTCACTTTCATCAAGAGGCTCTTTAGTTCTTCTTTCAATTTATGCCATAAAAGTGGTGTCATCTGCATATCTGAGGTTATTGATATTTCTCCCAGCAATCTTAATTCCAGCTTGTGCTTCATCCAGCCCAATGTTTCTCATGATGCACTCTGCATATAAGTTAAATAAGCAGGGTGACAATATACAGCCTTTCCCTATTTGGAACCAGTCTGTTGTTCCATATCCAGTTCTAACTGTTGCTTCCTGACCTGTATACAGATTTCTCAAGAGGCAGGTCAGGTGATCTGGTATTCCCATCTCTTTAAGCATTTTCCAGAGTCTGTTGTGGTCTACACAAAGGCTTTGGCAAATTCAATAAAGCAGAAGTAGATATTTTCTGAAACTCTTGCTTTTTTGATGATCCAATGGATGTTGGCAATTTGATCTGTGGATCCTTTGACTTTTCTAAATCCAGCTTGAACAAATGGAAGTTCATGGTTCATGTACTAATGAAGCCTGGCTTGGAGAATTATGAGCATTACTTTACTAGTGTGTGAAATGAGTGCAATTGTGTGGTAGTTCGAACATTCTTTGGCATTGCCTTTCTTTGATATTGGAATGAAAACAGACATTTTCCAGTCCTGTAGCCACTGCTGAATTTTCTAAATTTGTGACATATTGAGTGCAGCACTTTCACAGCATCTTCTTTTAAGATTTGAAATAGCTCAGCTGGAATTCCCTCACCTCCACTAGCTTTGTTTGTAGTGATGCTTCCTAAGGCCCACTTGACTTCACATTCTAGGTGTCTGGCTCTAGGTGAGTGATGACATCATTGTGATTATCTGGGACATTACGATCCCTTTTGTATAGTTCTTTTGTGTATTTTTGCCTCCTCTTAATATCTTCTGCTTCTGTTAGGTCCATCGGAGAGGGCACTGGCACCCCACTCCAGTACTCTTGCCTGGAAAATCCTATGGACGGAGGAGCCTAGTAGGCTGCAGTCCATGAGATCACTAAGAGTCAGACACAAACGAGCAACTTCAATTTCACTTTTCATTTTCATGCATTGGAGAAGGAAATGGCAACCCACTCCTGTGTTCTTTCCTGGAGAATCCCAGGGATGGGGGAGCCTGGTGGGCTATCATCTATGGGGTCGCACAGAGTCGGACACGACTGAAGTGACTTAGCAGCAGTAGCAGTTAGGTCCATACAATTTCTGTCCTTTATTGTGCCCATCTTTGCATGAAATGTTCCCTTGGTATCTCTAATCTTCTTGAAAAAAATCTCTAGTCTTGCCCATTCTACTGTTTTCCTCTATTTCTTGGCATTGATCACTGAAGAAGGCTTTCTTATCTCTCCTTGTTATTCTTTGGAACTCTGCATTCAGATGAGTATATCTTTCCTTTTTCCTTTGCCTTTTGCTTCTCTTCTATTCACAGGTATTTGTAAGGTCTCCTCAGAGAACCATTTTTTCCTGTTTGCATTTCTTTTCCTTGGGGATGGTCTTGAACCCTGTCTCCTGTACAATGTCACAAATATCCATCCATAGTTCTTCAGGCACTCTATCAGATCTAATTCTTTGAATCTATTAATCACTTCCACTGTATAATTGTAAGGGTTTTGATTTAGGTCATACCTGAATGGTATAGTGTTTTTCCCTACTTTCTTCAATTTAAATCTGAATTTGGCAATAAGGAGTTCGTGATCTGAACCACGGTCAGCTCCTGGTCTTATTGTTGCTGACTGTATAGGACTTCTCCCTCTTTGACTGCCAAGAATATAATCACTCCGATTTCAGTGTTGACCATCTGGTGATGTCCGTGTATAGAGTCTTCTCTTGTGTTGTTGGAAGAAGATGTTTGCTATGACCAGTGTATTCTCTTGGCAAAACTCTGTTAACTTTGCCCTGCTTCATTCTGTACTCCAAGGCCAAATTTGCCTGTTACTCCAGGGGTTTCTTGACTTCCTACTTTTGCATTCCAGTCTCCTATAATGAAAAAGACATCTTTTTTGGGTGTTAGTTCTAGAAGGTCTTGTAGGGCTTCATAGAACTATTTAACTTCAGTTTCTTCAGCATTACAGGTTGGAGCATAGACTTGGATTACTGTGGTATTGAATGGTTTGCCTTGGAAACGAACAGAGATCATTCTGTTGCTTTAAAGATTGCATCCAAGTACTGCATTTCAGGCTCTTTTGTTGACCTGATGGCTTCTCCATATCTTCTAAGGGATTCTTATTCACAGTATTCAATATTATGGTCATCTGAATTAAATTCACCCATTTCAGTCCATTTTAGTTCACTGGTTCCTAGATGTCGATGTTCACTCTTGCCATCTCCTGTTTGACCACTTCCAATTTGCCTTGATTCATGGACCTAACTTTACGGGTTTCTATGTAATATTGTTATTTGAAGCATTGAACTTTACTTGCACCACCAGACACATCCACACATCTGGGGGCTTTTTCTGCTCTTTTCCAGCGGCATGTTGGGCACCTACCAACCTGAGGATCTCATCTTCCACTGTCGTATCTGTTTTATTTCTTTTCATACTGTTCATGGGGTTCTCAAGGCAAGAATGCTGAAGTCCCATTCTCCAGTGGACCATGTTTTTGTAACTCTTCATCATGACCCATCCATCTTGGGTGGATCTAGCCAGCATGGCTCATATTTTCACTGAGTTAGACAAGCTTGTGATCAATGTGCTCTGTTTGATTAGTTTTCTGTGATTATGGTTTTCATTCTGTCTGCCCTCTGATGGATGAAGGTAAGAAGCTTGTGAAAGCTTCCTGGTGGGAGTGACTGGCTGTGGGATAAGCTAGGCCCTGCTCTGGTGGGTGGAGCCTTTCTCAGTAAATCTTTAACTCAATTTTCTGCTGATAGATGGGGTCTCACCCACCATACTCACCCCACAAAAACATATTAATTGTTTGGATGTGTACTTTTAATTAAATGAAATATAGACTTCATTTTTTAAATACTGCTAAATCTTGTAAGATCTGTTTATGTGAATTGTTAATTGAGTTATTTCCTATGAACACAGCAAAGATATAAGTAAGTGTTTGTCTATGTTCTTCCTTCCTTACTGACATTAACACAGGCCAGGAAGGTAATTTTACATCTTGATATTTATACCAGGTGGACTATAGCCCTTGGGGTCACAGTGAGTTGGACACAACTGAGCATGTAAAGCCAAAAAAAAAAAGCAAAAATTAATGAATATGTACTATGCCATAAATTGACTACTTAGAAACACTCTTACTATTTGCTCAATTGTATATTTAATAGATTGAAGTCCTTTGGTGAATATCAGGATTAATCACCAATTTTTACATTANATAGGTCAATAGTGTAAAAAAAAAAAGCAAAAATTAATGAATATGTACTATGCCATAAATTGACTACTTAGAAACACTCTTACTATTTGCTCAATTGTATATTTAATAGATTGAAGTCCTTTGGTGAATATCAGGATTAATCACCAATTTTTACATTACATTAGAGAAAATAGTTGTATGTAAGTAATTTATAAAATGAAAAAATTTCCTGCAGCCTGAAAAATAATTTTTTTGGCCTTAGAAACAAAGATTTATAAAACAGTGGAAATAACTATCTCCTGTTACCCTGAATATTTTGTTTTGTTTCAACAATTGGGCCTTTACTGTAATTTTTTTTACACTATTGACCTATATTCAATGAATCATTAGCACTTGACTTAATTTAAAAAGAAAATGTTTCTAGAAAAAAAGCTGCTTGATCCAAACTGACACTAAAAATTGCAAAATTGTGAAAGGGCAATGTTATAGTGAGTAATTTGGTGACTTCTTGAAGCACAGTGGAATTTGTATTATTCTGTTAGTGAATTAGATGGCAAAGTATTGAGTTTATTATTCAGTGTCACTGTAGCTATGTCAAAACTATACAATACACATCTACATTACTAAACTCAGCACCCATCACAATAAAAAAAAGCAATTAAAAAGTAGAAATTACAGCAATTTTCTCATCCTCCTCCCCAAAAATGAGAGACTGTAACTTAATATCACTTCTAACTAATTATTAGTCAACTAAGAAAAGCCATCCTCCTNTGAAACTTCAGTACTTTGACCACCTCATGAGAAGAGTTGACTCATTGGAAAAGACTCTGATGCTGGGAGTGATTGGGGACAGGAGGAGAAGGGGATGATCGAGGATGAAATGGCTGGATGGCATCACGGACTCGATGGACGTGAGTCTGAGTGAATTCCAGAGATGGTAATGAACAGGGAGGCCTGGCGTGCTGCGATTCACAGGGTCGCAAAGAGTCGGACACGACTGAGCCACTGAACTGAACTGAAGAAAAGCCATTTATCAAAAAAAAAAAAAAAGTCTTTTATCAATAATGAGTTGATTGAATCACTTTGATCAACATCTGAAAAACATGTTCAGAAAAAAATCAGCTGTTTAAGTCAGCTTTTGAGGAAAACAGTTAAAGATTTGAGATAACTGAGAGATATATGTATAGTCAAAAAACAAAACAAGTTATTTGAGATGGCTTTTCTTAGCTATTGATGAGTTAACAATTTATATCAATCCTTCTTAGTTGTTTATTCAGGGAAATGATGCTGTTTGAAGTGACTGAAGAATTAACCTCCATCAACAGCCTGTCCTGAAGAACTACAGTGGAGATAAGTTTCAAAGTTGAGAAAACACAATTTAGTACAACTTGAGGTATAAACTACTAAGATGTGTTACAATGGATCATGACAACAGTATGTGTAGGGCAAACAGCAAGTTCCTGCTCTGTAGCATAGGGAACTATATTCGATATTCTCTGATAAACTATAATGGAAAACAATGTGAAAAATGAATGTACATATATATGCATGCATGTATGCTGAGCCACTTTAACTGCATCTGAGTCTGCAACCCTATTGATTGTAGGCTCTTCTGTCCATGGGATTCTCTAGGCAAGAATACTGGAGCTGGTTGCCTTGCCTTCCTTCAGGGGATGGGATCAAACTCATATCTCTTACATCTCCTGCATTGGCTGGCAGATTCTTTACCACTAGTGCCACTTGGGAAGCACTTAAATATGTGTGTATATATATATATATATGTGTGTGTGTGTGTGTATAACTAAATCACTTTGCTTTACAGAACAAATAAACGCAACATTGTAAATCAAGTATACTTCAAAAAATATGTATAGAGCAGAAAAAAAGTTTATTTGGACAAAATTACAAAGCTTTTGTAACAGCTCATGCAGCTCAATATAAAAAACAAACAAACAACCCAATCAGCAAATGGGTGGAGGGCCTAAACTGACAGTTCCCCAAAGAAGACACACAGATAGTCAACAAACAAATGAAAAGATGCTCAATGTCACTAATTATTAAAGAAATAAAATAAAAAATACAGTGAAATATTACCTCACACTTATCAGAAAGGCTATTATCAAAAATCTACAAACAGTAAATGCTAGAGAAGATGTGGAGAAAAGGAAACCCTTTTTACACTGTTGGTGGGATTATAAATCAATACAGCCTCTATGGAAAGCAGTGTGGAGGTTCCTTATAAAACTAAAAATAGAGCTGTCACGTGTCTCAGCAATCCATGAGTACCTGGGCGTATACCCAGAAAAAGCTACAATTCAAAAAGACACACATACCCCAGCGTTCACTGCAACACTATTTATAACAGAAGGACATGGAAGCAATATAAATGTTCCTTGACAGAGGAGTGAATAAAGAAGATGTCTGGTACATTTATACAATGGAATATTGCTCAGCCATAAAATGAATGAAATTGTGCCATTTGCAGAGACGTAGGTGGATCTAGGAACTGTCATAGAGAGTGAAGCAAGTCAGAAAGAGAAAAAAAAAATCACATATTAACACATATATGTGGAATCTAGAAAAATGGTATAATCTTACTTGAAAAGCAGAAGTAGAGACTCACTTGTAGACAACAAATGTATGGATACCCAGGGGGAAGGGGGCATGAATTGAGAAATTGAGATATATATATATATACATACACACTATTGACACTATGTATAAAGTAGGTAACTACTGAGATCCTGCTGCATAGCACCTACTGAATGCTCTGTGGTGACCTATATGGGAAGGAAATTCAAAAAAGAAGGGATATATGTAAACATATAGCTGTTTCACTTTGCTATCCAGCAAAAACTAACACATTGTAAAGCAACTGTACTCTAAGAAAAATTAATTTAAAAAGAATAATGTGAGCAATAAAGAGAGTAATCCTACCAAAAAAAAAAAAACCCAAATTTAAAGTTTTTGCAAATAAATAGTTATTAATTGTATTTTTTCATCAACAGAGACTTTGATGATAATATTTAAATCTATCACATTACTGTGTAAGCAGTAGTGTAAAAGTGAATTTCATTTGCTTTCAGAATTAAGCATTATCTTAATTTTTTGAATGGTATGCTAACATGCCTTACTACACAGAAATCTTATGAGCTGGCTAAAAATCCTTGAGCTAAGAAAAAAGTCACAATTTTTAGAAAATAAATTCAGTTCAGTTCAGTTGCTCAGTCACGTCTGACTCTTTGCGACCCAATGAACTGCAGCACGCCAGGCCTCCCTGTCCATCACCAACTCCCAGAGTTTACTCAAACCCATGTCCATTGAGTCGGTGATCCATCCAACCATCTCATCCTCTGTCATCCTCTTCTCCTCCTGCCCTCAATATTTCCCAGCATAAGGGTCTTTTCCAATGAGTCAGTTCTTCGCATCAGAAGGCCAAAGTATTGGAGTTTCAGCTTCAAAATCAGTCCTTCCAATGAATATTCAGGACTGATTTCCTTTAGGATGGACTGCTTGGATCTCCTTGTTGTCCAAGGGACTCTCAAGAATCTTCTCCAACATCACAGTTCAAAAGCATCAATTCTTCTGGGCTCAGGTTTCTTCATAGTCCAACTCTCACATTCATACTGGAAAAACCACAGCTTTGACTAGACTGACCTTTGTTGGCAAAGTAACGTCTCTGCTTTTTAATATACTGTCTAGGTTGGTCATAGCTTTTCTTCCACAGAGAAAATATCTTTTAATTTCATGGCTGCAGTCACCATCTGCAGTGATTTTGGAGCCCCCCCCAAAAAAAGTTTCTTACTGTTCCCATTGTTTCCCCATCTATTTGCCATGAAGTGGTGGGACCAGATGTCACAGGTCCCTTGGACAGCAAGGAGATCCAACCAGAAAATAGATTGAAAAAAAAACAACAACAAAAAAAACTGGAAACCCGCTTTTATTACAGGCTTCATATTGAGTCAACCTAAAATTACAAAATAAAATAATGCCTACATGCAGAAATTATAATCAGAAAAGTAATTTCAATGATAACTCATTTTTTCTATATCTCAAATAATATCAAATTATTTTATTTGCTTCTCATGTATCACGTATGAAAACAAGAAATGACATATCTATTGCCCCACCAATTTGCAGGAGATCTATTTCCTGTGTTCAAGCTATAATTTTAATACTTTTTTCACATTATGATGCAAGTACAAAGGAAATTCCCATAATTCAAGATCCATTTAACTGTGCAATTGAAGATCTTCTCCTTGTTCTTCATTTGGAAGTGATTCATCTACAGTGTAATGACATGATAAAAGGAAAGCATAAAAAGAAGAATCTAATGAAGGTATATGAATGTTTTGACATGAATATGCTTAATTAAAATATATGCTAAAATAGATAATAATTATAATTATATTAGATTCATATCAGTATATGGCAATGCTCTTTTATGTGAAAGACATTGTCAAAGGTGAAATACATAAAGCCCCATTAAAGTCTGGTACTAACACATAGATATTTGCAATTATTTTTGATAAGTGAGAACAATAATTTTAAAAGCCAATTTAATGAAATGTTTTTCCCTCAAAAATTTTTCATTCTTCTCTTAAAAGGCTCAAAGTGCAGAAACACTGTACTCCACTATCATTATAATTTGAATTTATTAAAAATTTTGAAAAATTACTTTGTGTCTCACATAAGTACTTACAAAATCATGGCCTGCATAGCTAAATAACGTACCAGCTTATCTGTTACAAAAAGTTTTTCAATTAGTGTTCTGTATCATAATTGTGGTGGTGGTTATATTATTATTTGTCAAGCTTGTTGAATTTTACACATGTCATTCATGGAATTTTTGTGTGTAAATTATTTCCCAAAAATGTTGGTTACAATGTAGGAGATGTTTTACATGTAGATCCTGATGTTTCCTTTGTAGATAGACTTTAAAATACAAATCAACTTATTTTATTGGCCTCCTAATATTTGCTATGTCTCTATATGTCAAGGCACATTGGAGTGTATTAATACAAAGAATGAAATATAATGTAGACTATGAAATTTAGTTACTAATAATGTATCTATTTCTATTAAATGCAATGAAAGTTGCACCCTAATAGAAAAATATTAATAATGGGGGAAACTATGGAGGCACGAAGAAAGTTTAAGAAGTTTAAGGAAATTCTCTAATATCTGCTCAAATTTTTAATCTAAAATTATTCTACAGTAATTCATATTAATCAAAGATTATATACTAATGAATTAGCTCATTTGTTAAACATGTTAAAAAGTCTTGTTTTTCCATAGATATTCTGGAGATTTGTTTTGCAAGTAAGTTAAATGGGATCTATTTAATCTGTTTGAGTCTTAAGATTTATTAGTGTGACTGAGCATTTGGGCTTCCACTAGGGCTCGGCAGGGAAAGAATCCACCTGGATGCAGGAGGCTCAGGTTCAATCAATCGGTCGGGAAGATCCCCTGGAGGAGAAAATGGCTACCCACTCCAGGATTCTTGCCTGAAGAATCCCATGGACAGAGGAGCCTAGCGGGCTACACTCCACAGAGTCTCAAAGAGTCAGATACAACTGAGAAACTAAGCAAGCAAGCCAGAGCAGCATTTTTTCTATGGCTAAATATTCCTTACTATTAAGGTGAAAATTTGCATGCATGCTCAGTCACTCAGTCCTGCAACCCCATGGCCTGGAACCCACCAGCCTCCTCTGTCCATAGAATTCTCTGGGCAAGAATAGTGGAGTGGGTTGTCATTTCCCCCTCTAGGGGATCTTCCCAACCCAGGGATCAAACCCACTTCTCTTTCAGCTCCAGTACTTGCAGGCAGATTCTTTACCACTGAGCCGTCTGGAAGCTCCAAGGCAAGACATTATTAAATAGTTTATTCAATAACCTATGAATTATCTGATAGTCCAATCTGGCTAGTGGTAACCAGCACTATTCCTGCTGCTGCTGCTAAGTCACTTCAGTCGTGTCCGACCCTGTGCAACCCCATAGACGGCAACCCACCAGGCTACCCCCTCCCTGGGATTCTCCAGGCAAGAACACTGGAGTGAGGTGCCACTTCCTTCTCCAATGCATGAAAGTGAAAAGTGAAAGTGAAGTCATTCAGTCGTGTCCAACTTTTCACGACCCCATGGACTGCAGCCTACTGGGCTCCTCCATCCATGGGATTTCCCAGGCAAGAGTACTGGAGTGGGGTGCCATTGCCTTCTCCGGCACTACTCCTAGCTCTGTATAAGTTGTTGCTGTTCAGTTGCCAAGTGTTGTCTGACTCTGTGCAAGCCCGTGGAGTGCAGCACAACAGGCTTCCCTGTACTTCATTATCTCCCAAATCTTGCTCAAACTCATGTCCATTAAGTCAATGATGCGTGCCATCCAACCATCTCATCCTCTGTCATCCCCTTCTCCTGCCCTCAATTTTTCCCCGCATCAGGGTCTTTTCCAATGAGTCAGCTCTTCACATCAGGTAGCCAAAGTATTGTAACTTCAGCTTCAGCATCCGTCCTTCCAATTAATATTAGGGTTAATTTCCTTTCAGATGGACTGGTTTCATCTCCTTGCAGTCCAAGAGACTGTCAAGAGTCTTCTCCAACACCACAGTTCAAAAGCATCAATTCTACAGGGCTCAACCTCCTTTAAGGTCTAACTCTAACATCCTTACATAACTACTGGAAAGATTATAGCCTTGACTATACAGACCTTTACCAGGTCCTATACTTTTAATATTTTTATATGTTCTTTTCTTGGGTTCAGATGTGCACTTCTTCTCATGTGCACTTGGATCAATTCTTTGATGACAAATCAAAACACTCCAAGCGAGTCTCATCTCTGTTTCAGATGTATATCAATCTTCAGCTGCATTCTCTGTTCTCTTTGCAGCAGCCTAAAATTTTTCTCAGAACAAAAAACTGGTGACATTTTCATGGTTGCCTCATTGGTTTGCCATCCTCAGCAATCATCATCTGTAACTGTCTGATGTCCATTATCTTGAAAACCATTTCTTATTTTGTCTCAGATGTATTAGGTAGAAGGTTAAATCCAGTGTTGTTTCCATTATGGTCAGATGTGGAGGTGTGATTTTTTATTTTTGTAGTTTTTTTTATTAAGTGTCTGGAATTGTGTATAAATGTTGTAACAGCTGAGAGTGATGATTTTAACTCCTTTTGCAGACAAGCTATACTTTTCTTTTGGAAGGTACTACATGTAGAGGCAGCTCAAGCTGGTCAAATCAAGAAATGAATGAACAAGTGACTTCAAAGTTAGACCTTTCTGGCCTACTTTTTATTAGTGCTTCCTCTTAGATTATATCCTGCCATAATTTTTAACTGAAACCCAAGGTGTTCACCAGGGTTCTTCTTTACAGATCCACAAATAGCCACGTTCTGTTTCTCCAATCCCCCAAGCATGCTCAAAGTTCAGCTGTTTGATATGTTTTCTGCCTCTTTTTCTCTTCTCAGCATTTAGCTCTTGTAACATAAAAATTGGAAAAGGCAATGGCACCCGACTCCAGTACTCCTGCCTGGAAATTCCCATGGACCGAGGAGCCTGGTAGGCTGCAGTCCATGGGGTCGCTGAGGGTTGGACACGATTGAGTGACTTCACTTTCACTTTTCACTTTCATGCATTGGAGAAATAGCAGCCCGCTCCAGTGTTCTTGCCTGGAGAATCCCAGGGAGTGGGAAGCCTGGTGGGCTGCCATCTATGGGGTCACACAGAGTCAGACACGACTGAAGTGACTTAGCAGCAGCAGCAGCAGCAGCAGCAGCGTAAGAATAGTCCAATACCCTAGAAAGAAATGGCATGAAGAATAGTGATCTCATGTGTATGCCCTTCCCACCTCTTTATGATATTGGACCTTCTAGTCAGTGTTCCCGGAGAAGGCAATGGCACCCCACTCCAGTACTCTTGCCTGGAAAATCCCATGGACGGAGGAGCCTGGTAGGTTGCAGTCCATGGGGTCGCTAAGAGTCAGGCACGACTGAAGCAACTTAGCAGCAGCAGCAGCAGTCAGTGTTCCTCGATTCTTTCCAAATGCTAATTTTATCTAGCTGTCATATCTCTTCCCAGAGAGATTCGTCTCATTTAAAACTACACCATCACAACCAGAAGTATGTCTCTCTCTCTCTTTTTTTAACATTTGTTGTTGTCATCTTCTAATTTTAATCCTAATGCTATACTTTTGGCCAAACCTTTATCATCAGTTATGTGGACACTTAATACAGCCCAATGACTCATGACTTTCTCATTTATAAATTTTTATCTTATCATTCATACTCATTAGCCTTAAATCTTTCCAAATTTTTTTCAACTAAAATAACATTGTGAAATATATTCCATGATTGACTCCTTGTCCATGTCTCTACTTGCTTACTCCATTCAGAACATCGTTTTGTCCTACATTCCACTAGGATGAACAATTTTCAGTTACTTAAAGAAGCCACAATCTTTCATCCTAACTTTGTTCATACTGCCACCTTAGCCTAGAGATTCCTTTGCCTTCCACCCTCCATTATTTAACTTTACTCATTTTTATACTCAAATTAATTTTCACCTTCTGTATGTATTTCCATCACTGACAACATTTTCATCATCTGTGCCAGTTAACAACCAATAGGTTTATACTAGATATTTTAAATGCTAAGTATATTGATTTTTATATTTAATTCAATAATATTCAATATAATTGATAATATTTTATACAGATTAACATGTTACTTATATTTAATATTATAAATTATATATTACATTATATATAATTAATTTGATTCATTTTCTCCATTTCTCTTTTCTTTTACTACATTCCTTAAGTACAAGACAGAAGTAAAATTTTAAACTGGTATCAACTTGTGACTGTGTATCAAACAGAGAAGATAATGATATCTTATTTGTGGGAGCCAGTCTCCAAGGTCTCCAAGATGACTCCTAGTGATATTTCCTCCAAATATTCACTTCCTTGTTTAGCCCCGTCCCATTAAATGTAGGCTGGACTAAGTGGCCAGTTTCTAAAGAATAGAATGAAACAGAACTGATTAATCTGTGACTTGGAAACTAAGTCACAAAGGGCAGTTTGATGTTGTACTCTCTCTCACATCACTTTCTCTGACTCCATAATATAAGCTAGCTCCATATTATGATCAACTCTCTGGAGAAACCCATTTGATGAACTGAAGCCATGTGTGTGAACTTGGATGTGGATTCTCCATTCCAGTAAAGCTTGCAAATGGCAAGAGTCCATCTTGACATTTGTCTGCAACCTCAGTCAAATGGACTTAATGGACTGACAAGTCCACTGTCATCTTGACTGCAACCTCAGGAAAATAATACATCAGGGCTCACCAGTTAAGATGCTGAGGTCAGATTATTGACCCCATGAAATTATGTGAGATAGTTAATGTTTTTGTTGTTTTAAATAACTAAGTTGGGGATAATTAATTACATAGCAATAGATAGCAAATGCATTAGTCATATAAAAGCATAACTAACATTTACAACATATCAACTCTTTAACGCTTTCAGTAACCTCTGGGAAATTGTCATGCCTATACTTTTGTGGAAGAATCTGAAGCTTATAGCAGAGGTTAAGTATGCCCATCCTAGAATGTTTTCACTTTATTATAGTTGCTTCTATCAGTTGTTAAAAAAAACTATTGCATTAGAAGAGCTCTGGCAACTNGGGGTCGCTGAGGGTTGGACACGATTGAGTGACTTCACTTTCACTTTTCACTTTCATGCATTGGAGAAATAGCAGCCCGCTCCAGTGTTCTTGCCTGGAGAATCCCAGGGAGTGGGAAGCCTGGTGGGCTGCCATCTATGGGGTCACACAGAGTCAGACACGACTGAAGTGACTTAGCAGCAGCAGCAGCAGCAGCAGCAGCGTAAGAATAGTCCAATACCCTAGAAAGAAATGGCATGAAGAATAGTGATCTCATGTGTATGCCCTTCCCACCTCTTTATGATATTGGACCTTCTAGTCAGTGTTCCCGGAGAAGGCAATGGCACCCCACTCCAGTACTCTTGCCTGGAAAATCCCATGGACGGAGGAGCCTGGTAGGTTGCAGTCCATGGGGTCGCTAAGAGTCAGGCACGACTGAAGCAACTTAGCAGCAGCAGCAGCAGTCAGTGTTCCTCGATTCTTTCCAAATGCTAATTTTATCTAGCTGTCATATCTCTTCCCAGAGAGATTCGTCTCATTTAAAACTACACCATCACAACCAGAAGTATGTCTCTCTCTCTCTTTTTTTAACATTTGTTGTTGTCATCTTCTAATTTTAATCCTAATGCTATACTTTTGGCCAAACCTTTATCATCAGTTATGTGGACACTTAATACAGCCCAATGACTCATGACTTTCTCATTTATAAATTTTTATCTTATCATTCATACTCATTAGCCTTAAATCTTTCCAAATTTTTTTCAACTAAAATAACATTGTGAAATATATTCCATGATTGACTCCTTGTCCATGTCTCTACTTGCTTACTCCATTCAGAACATCGTTTTGTCCTACATTCCACTAGGATGAACAATTTTCAGTTACTTAAAGAAGCCACAATCTTTCATCCTAACTTTGTTCATACTGCCACCTTAGCCTAGAGATTCCTTTGCCTTCCACCCTCCATTATTTAACTTTACTCATTTTTATACTCAAATTAATTTTCACCTTCTGTATGTATTTCCATCACTGACAACATTTTCATCATCTGTGCCAGTTAACAACCAATAGGTTTATACTAGATATTTTAAATGCTAAGTATATTGATTTTTATATTTAATTCAATAATATTCAATATAATTGATAATATTTTATACAGATTAACATGTTACTTATATTTAATATTATAAATTATATATTACATTATATATAATTAATTTGATTCATTTTCTCCATTTCTCTTTTCTTTTACTACATTCCTTAAGTACAAGACAGAAGTAAAATTTTAAACTGGTATCAACTTGTGACTGTGTATCAAACAGAGAAGATAATGATATCTTATTTGTGGGAGCCAGTCTCCAAGGTCTCCAAGATGACTCCTAGTGATATTTCCTCCAAATATTCACTTCCTTGTTTAGCCCCGTCCCATTAAATGTAGGCTGGACTAAGTGGCCAGTTTCTAAAGAATAGAATGAAACAGAACTGATTAATCTGTGACTTGGAAACTAAGTCACAAAGGGCAGTTTGATGTTGTACTCTCTCTCACATCACTTTCTCTGACTCCATAATATAAGCTAGCTCCATATTATGATCAACTCTCTGGAGAAACCCATTTGATGAACTGAAGCCATGTGTGTGAACTTGGATGTGGATTCTCCATTCCAGTAAAGCTTGCAAATGGCAAGAGTCCATCTTGACATTTGTCTGCAACCTCAGTCAAATGGACTTAATGGACTGACAAGTCCACTGTCATCTTGACTGCAACCTCAGGAAAATAATACATCAGGGCTCACCAGTTAAGATGCTGAGGTCAGATTATTGACCCCATGAAATTATGTGAGATAGTTAATGTTTTTGTTGTTTTAAATAACTAAGTTGGGGATAATTAATTACATAGCAATAGATAGCAAATGCATTAGTCATATAAAAGCATAACTAACATTTACAACATATCAACTCTTTAACGCTTTCAGTAACCTCTGGGAAATTGTCATGCCTATACTTTTGTGGAAGAATCTGAAGCTTATAGCAGAGGTTAAGTATGCCCATCCTAGAATGTTTTCACTTTATTATAGTTGCTTCTATCAGTTGTTAAAAAAAACTATTGCATTAGAAGAGCTCTGGCAACTGAAGAAGGGAACAGTTCAGAGGTATGTCACTGAACATGGAAGGTACCACCCTTTTAAAGTAATGGATTACAGCCTTTTTTATTTACTACGTTGATAATTTATTACAGAAACTCCTAGAATTTGCTTTTAAAATTCTTATATGATGTACAGAAATTTAATTTTATGGAATATGAATATCAGAAATATCAGGTTGCAACAGAATATTCTGATTTACTATAGAATTAAAGGTGTATAATGGGTTCTGTCTGCATACAGAATACACTTTATTTTAATAAATACATGAAAATTTTAAAAAGCATATTTATTAATCTCTCTAAACTTTATAAATTTTAAGCATTTAATGTAAACTTGAGGTAGCTTGAGTCATTCATTCATTTTTGCAAATTGAAAGACTGTCATGTAAATATATATAAAAGAATTATAAATCAGAGGGAAAAGGACGTGAATGAATATGCAAATTGCATAGGATCTTGAAACTCTTAGTATTCTACTAATCCAATTACCAGGAAGCTGATTGCCAATCTGATTCAACTGTGTGAGGATGGCTGCCTCATTAAAGCTAATGGCTCCCTCTGGCTAGAAATGATTGGGGTTACCAACTGTTAAATTTTGGTAGCCCAGTAAAAAATGTGTCAGAAGCCATTTGAACATAACAACTATATAGAATTCCAAGTATGAAGAAAAATCTTTTCTTATAACTAAGCTTCTGAGAGGAAAGAGAGAAGGGGAAGAACACCTGACTCTCTCTATGGGACAGCATACAGCATCAAGAGGTATTTTGGCAAAAGAAGGTAACAGGTGTGCTATAACAAAAGCTTCAGTTCGTTGTATTATATAAAACTAATAAAATTAAAACTGAATGAGAAAGCGGAGGTCTTTTCTCTATTTTTTAGTAATTAACCTCTATTTTTCATGTTCCTGCAGTGGTACGTTGAAAATTTTAAAAGTACATACAAGAGTAAAAGAATAAAAATATGTCAAACAAAATTTGCATTTATGACTTCCCCAAATATTGTTTTAAAATCCATAAAGCATTCATTTAAATCCTTAGAAAACATTAACAAAATGTATATGTTTTATGACGTGTCATTTCATAAGATAATTCTGCTTATAGAGAAGTTCCTGAGTTTGGTAAATTAATAAAATCTGTGTCCATCAATCTTATTTCAGAAAGTGATTTGTTTCACTGAGAGTTAGTGTTTCCTTTAATTAACAGTGTCACATGATGTCTGGGATCCAAGCTTTAATTAATGTGATGGTAATCGCATATTTAAAAAACTCATGGATAAAAATTGTTCTATTCCTGATAATGGCACCACTTTCCTTCCTCCATTAGGTGCATAAAAAAATAGCAGAGAAACATATAACCTCTCAGGGCAATAGCTCAGAGTTTAGTATCTCCCACGGGATATGTAAAACCAGGACCAAGATGTAAAGCAGTCTTGGGATGCTTCTTTTTGGTAGCTGCTTTAGACTCTTAGCTTCAAAAATTGGAAAAGAATAGCATGGCAGAAGATGAAGAATCAATTTTAATCATATAGAATGTAATGTATTTTCGAAGCATTTTTAAAAATTTCTTTTAAAATTATCATTTGTCAGTGAACAATCAAGATTAAGAAAAAAATGATAATTTTATACTCTAGTGAGCAAAGCACTTAGAGGCTCCACCAGTTTCAGTGACAAGAAAATTGCTATGCCACTGACAAACATATTACTAGAAAAAGTTAAACTAAATTTTACATCAAGGCTCAAGTCAACAAATAAGTTTTCATGTTAGGCTTTGATTGAGAGATGAAACCATGAAAAATCAATAACCTTTTTGAAAGACTAGAAGATATGATATGAAAGTGATGCTTGGTATAGAAATGAATCCTGAGACGCTCATCTCACAAAGAAAAAAAATGTTGTGACATTTTTCACTGATATGTTTTTCAAATTTGTGTGCAATCATTAAAAATAAGGCATCTGCAAGGAAGACTGAGATTTGAAACTTTCTGATTTGAAATAATTATTTTGAATTTAATGTTGAATAGAATTTCTAGCAGGAATTTGCATGCCAACTTGTATTCCTATTCTCTAAAGCAGGAATATAGAATTTATTTCTTTTAAAACATGGTAAGCGTCTTGATAAAATCTGTCTTATTTCTCTTATCTTTCCACTAAGTAAGAAGGTTAGGGGCAAAATAAACTATATAATTATTCTATAAGCAAAGACTTAAGGAAAATACTTAAATGGCAATAGAATTCCCTCTGAAATAAAGAAAGATGGCAGAGACGTTTTAGTTCATTTCTCTTCCGGCCAGGTAGAGATTGTTTTTCAATTACTAGTTCAAAATGAAAGCTTGTGACCCAAACACCTGTGCCAGATTGGTATCTGAGATCACTAATTTGCTCTGCATGACATCCCTTGGAACAGATGCAAGCAGACAGAAGTGACTAAAATGCACGGTTCTGATGGTTGATCAGAGGCTGATGTAGCCAAGAAACAGAGAAAGAGTGGCTTATGTGAGAATTACCAACTGCATTAACAGTCCATGACGAAACCGTTCTCTGCAAATGTATGAAGCGGGAAAGTGAAAATGTTCATCACTTGGTTGTGTCTGACTCCTGAGACTCTAAGGGATGTAGCCTGCCAGGCTCCTCTGTCCATGGAATTCTCCAGGCAAAAATACTGGAGTGAGTAGCAATGCCCTTCTCCAGGGCCAGCAAATGCATAGATTGAGAATTTTATCAGCACTTGGGAATGCTAAAGTCTCTGTTACAACTATGGAAGGCACTTTCTCATGTATTATTGAGAGTTCATGAGGTGGTATACATCAAACCTGTCAAATAATATAAGTTGGTATTACTTTATGAAATGCCATTTGTTCCTGATTTGCCTGAGTGATATTAGTGTTAATAACTTGATTTAAGTATCTTGGGATTTATTCCACAAAAAGGTGAAAGCTAAATTAAGTTAAACTAGTAGAGAGCTAGATGTAGATTACACATTCTATTCTTTAAAAGTCAGATGTTTGGTATAAATATTATACCTTATGTTGAGGTTCTTAATACTTAGAATATTCAATCACATAGAGTCTCATCAAATCTGAATGCTTAAAAAACAGGCAAACTGCTTTTGCTTAGAGCAGTGGTTTCCAAAGAAGTTTGCATGCAACCGGAATGAAAATATTAGAGCTTTTATTCATATTAATTTTATAACTAAAAACTGTAAGATAATAAGAAAAATACTAGGATGTGATAATATTATACAAATTACAAGGTTCCTTTACTTATTTTAAACATCCTGCATTTAAGAAATTCAGTTATCCTAAGAGAAAAGTGAGAATTTCACAACAGGCAAGACTGATGGTGCTGCCTTCAAGTTTATTCATATATGGTTAAGTTGATTTAAACTATATCAATTCTAATGATTGACAGATAAAAATCATACCACTAATACAAGCACAAACAGAGTATATGGTATATAATATAAAGATACCAAATAAGTCTCATATTTCTTCAGTTCAGTTCAGTCGCTCAGTCATGTCTGACTCTGTGACCCCATGAATGGCAGCACGCCAGGCCTCCCTGTTCATCACCATCTCTCGGAGTTCACTCAGACTCACGTCCATCGAGTCCGTGATGCCATCCAGCCAGCTCATCCTCAGTCGTCCCCTTCTCCTCCTGCCCCCAATCCCTCCCAGCATCAGAGTCTTTTCCAATGAGNTGTTAATTGCCTGCATATTTTATTTTCATCATTTGAGCCATAGATTCCCTTCTTTTTTAGTACAAAGCAGAGCTAGAGAGAACATGTCCCAGCCCTTTTGCAACTAGTTATGACCAGGATAAAGTTCTACCTAATAATTAAACAATTTATGCAATTTTTGAGTAATATACTGAGAAGTAACCTGATGGTCCCTACTGAATGTCTCTCTGACTTCATGTGGGCAGTAACGTGAAGGTAGGTGTTTTGTGCAAAGTTGAAGTAGGGAGGCAAGTAAAAAATCTAAGCAAGAAAGCCTGAGTCATCTCAAGAATGAATACTTCTGTCCCCTTAAACCACATATAAACTTGGACTGGGAAAGAAATAAATGTTCTGTCCTTTTAGAGACACAGCTTTGGTATAACTAGTGCAATTTATATCAAGATTCTTAATAACTAAAATATTATATTTAAAAGAATCTTATGCACAAATATGGATAAGTTTTTCATTTCTTTACAAACAGTTCATTGGATAGTCAATGGTTTATTTATAGCCTAGAAAGATAATAAACCTATTCTAGCTTGCTCTATAATTTTTTTTCCTTATCTGACTTTGGGAAACAGAAAATACAATATATATATATGTGTATGTGGGTCAGCATTTTATATGAATACATACAGCTGACCCAAACTGGGTTCTGAATATTTCTTCTATACAGTTGTCTTTTCACTATATATTTTTTAAAAAGGCCCACTAAAGACTCCACTTTCTCTGCAGATCCACTACCTGTTGAAGCGATGCTCAGTTTTGCTGTACAGCTCCAGAGAGCCTTTTCGTCCCCCACCTCTCTTGTATTTTTTTATTGACTGTATATTTTCTGGCGCATAGACAATCTGAAAATGGTAGGCCATTCTGAACTGTATACTTATTTTTAATTTGTATATTTGTATCAAATGAAAATGTTCACTTTTAGAGGATTGTTAATAGCAATTGGGGAGCAACTTCTGAGTATCTTTAGTTTCCTGGAAGGGCACTGGATTCTCCATTAGACAAGCCGCAATATCATTCACATCATCCCTCTCACGTTGCACGCCTTCTGTGTGTATGCAAGTGTTTCTCAAAATATATAGAACCAATGAATGCTGGAAAAAAAAAAAAGGCCCAAATGCCTCAACATGTAAATAACACATTATAAATTTCAAGGATTATACAAAAAGATTTTGCTAATCATGTTTTAAGAGGAAATGAAAAATCACCAGCTGCTTTCTAGCAGTGAGATGTTGGGCACATCATATAATCTGTTTTCTATGTTTAAAATGAGGGAAATTTCCTTATAAAGCTATGCTTCTGTTGGTTTCTAATACAATCAGTATATAAAAATTATATCTATTGTTTTGACTAGTTATTGCAGTAAATATTCTTGGATCTTAAAAAAAATGACTCTCTTAAAATAATAGAAATCTTAGAATAATGAAAGTTGAATCAACTGTTAGCCTTTAAAATATTATCATATATTATTCTATAATAAATTAAATTAAATATTATAGTTTTCCAATATACAAATATAGATTTAGAGTAAAAGTATTCTACTAAACCAGTAAATTCACTTTTATAGGAAAGATACTTTTTTTAAGGCAGTAAAGTATAATTATCTTGATTTTCTTTAATCTTCCTTATATTCTAAGAAAGATTTTTTTTAGCAAATCTTTAAATACTGAAAAAAGGATGTTGACATCTCATTAATTTGTACGAATGAATTACTTTAAGTACTGAGGGGATACCTTTCACTTTCACTGCAAATTCTTTAATTTCATGTATTAATTTAACAGGAAGGACTAGCACTCTTCTAATTTTATCCACTACCTGACGTACGCTAATTTAATCTTTCTAAGTTGCAGACAGGTAGCAGACTCTGTGAGCTCATTGCTACCATATGAACTTGAACAAGTGGGTGTCCAAGCCCCAGCTGGGAACATTATATACGAATCCTGAGTAAGAAAGCCTGGCTTCAAGTAAGACAAACCTGGTTAAACAACTTGGGGTGAGAAGAGCAAATGCTAACCTGTAAACAAACACCTGTTTTGCAAATACATAGGCATGTGCTGCTTTATACTGTATTGTGTTCTGCATTTTTTATCAATTCCTTAATCCGGTAGTGTTTGCAGTATCATGTAAGGGTGTGCATGTGTGTGTGTGTTCATGCACAAAATATGAGCTAGGTATAGTACAGTTTCATACAAGACACATGAGATTTCTTGTTTACTATGAGGTAGTGATATACCATAAAGATATGTATTAGGATGTTCACAGCAACTTTATTCATAAAAGTAAAAAACTGGAATCAATAAAATGTTCATGAATGGACAGATTGTTGCATAGGCACTCAGTGTATCATCAGAAAGAAACACATTGTGTTTATATATTGTATATTCTTTATTATTCATCTGTTGATTGATATATCTCAGCTATTGCAAATAGTTCTGCTATAAACGTTGACAAGTGTATCTTTTCAAATTAGAGTCTTAGTTCTTTTTCTTTTTCAGATTATATCTGGGAGTGGAATTCTTGGACCATATGGTAGTTCTATTTTTATTTTTTGAGAAATCTCAATACTGTTTTCCATAGTGGCTGCAGAAATTTGCATTTCCACCAGCAGTGGAGGAGGGTTCTGTTTTCTCCACATTGTCACCTGCGTTTGTTATTTGTGTTCTTTTTGATACTAGCCATTCCATCAGGTGTGAGGACATAGTGCACAGTGGTTTTGATTTGCTTTTCTCTGATGATTAGTAGAGTTAAGCATCTTTTCATGTACCTATAGGCCATCTGAATGTCTTCTTTGGAAAAATTCCTAATCAGATCCTCCACCCATTTTTTAATCAGATACTTTTGTGGTTTGTTGTTTGTTTTCGATGTTGTGTTGTACCAGCTATTTGTGAGGCTGATAATGAAGTAGGCTATGCATGTGTAAGTTGTTGCTGCTGTTGTTCAGTCACTAAGTCACATCTGACTCCTCTTTGTGACCCCACTGACTGCAGTACACCAGCTCCCCTGTCCTTCACTATCTTCCAGAATTTGCTCAAACTCATGTCCACTGAGTTGGTGATTGTATCAAACCATCTCATCCTATGCCATATTCTTCTCGTTTTACCGTCAGTTTTTCTCAGCATAAGGGTCTTTTTGACAGTGGGTCAACTCTTAGCATCAGGTGGCCAAAGTATTGGCACTTCAATTTCAGCCTCAGTCTTTTCAATGAATATTCAGTGTTGATCTCCTTTAGGATTGACTGGTTTGATCTCCTTGCAGTCCAAGAGACTCTCAAGAGTCTTTTCAAACATTATAGCTCGAAAGCATCAATTCTTTGGTGCTCAGCCCTCTTTATGGCCCAACTCTCATACCCATGCATGGTACTAGAAAAACCATAGCTTTGGATGTATAGACTTTTGTTGGCAAAGTGATATCTACTTTTTAATATGCTGTCTAGGTTTGGCATAGCTTTTCTTCCAAGGAGCAAGTTTGTTTCAATTTTATGGCTAAAGTTACAATCCACAATGAATTTTGAGCCCAAAAGATAAAATCTGTCACTGCTTCAACTTTTCCCTCTTTTATTTGCCATGAAGTGATGGACCAGACACCATGATCTTCCTGTTTTGAATTTTGAGTTTTAAGTAACATTTTCACTTTCTCCTTTTACCCTCATCAAGAGGCTCTTTAGTTCCTCATGTGTAAGAGCAGGGGATATTATAGGAAATTACATTAACTTCCTCAACTGTGTTTGAAGTGAAGTGAAGTGAAGTCACTCAGTCGTGTCTGACTCTTTGCGGTCCCATGGACTGTAGCCTATCAGGCTCCTCTGTCTATGGGATTTTCCAGGCAAGAGTACTGGAACGGGTTGCCATTTCCTTCTCCAGTGTATCTTCCTGACCCAGAGATTGAACCTGGGTCTCCTGCACTGCAGGCAGATTCTTTGCTGTCTGAGACACCAGGAAAGCTTTAAAATGTAATATATTTAACAACAGCAACAACAACAAATAAAGTGTGAGATCTTCAAGAATACTGTGGTTTTTATTTATAACTTCAATATAAAAAGACAGTTTCCTATGTAAGGTAAAATACTCATAATTGTGGAATAGATTGTCATGAACAAAATAATTATTGACCAATTTGAAATAACATGAGGTACTTACAGCTCATATCTTATTACACAGACTAGTTTTCAATATTTTCATTTATGACTATATACTGAACAAGTAAACCTTCTATTTTATTCTCACTTTCCAATACCTCAGTCAAAATAACTATTGTATGATTTCTTAGCTCAAAACAGTTATTCTTCAGACATTTTCCTTAGTACTGAAAAAATAAATGTATTCCAAGATCCAGAAGAAGATCTGTCTAAGGGAAATACTGCTGAAATCAGTTTGTTGTTGTTGTTATATAGTTGCTAAGTTATGCCAGACTCTTTTATGACCTCATTTACTGATATCAAGGGAACATTTCGTGCAAAGATGGGCTCAATAAAGGATAGAAATAGTATGGACCTAACATCAGCAAAATATTTTAAGAAGAGGTGGCAAGAAAACACAAAGATCTATACAAAAAAGATCTTAATGACCCAGATAACCACTATGGCATAATCACTGACCTAGAGCCAGACATTCTGGAATGTGAAGTCAAGTGGGCCTTAGAAAGCACCACTATGAGCAAAGCTAGTGGAGGTGATGGAATTCCAGTTGAGCTATTTCAAAACCTAAAAGATGATGCTGTGAAAATGCTGCAAAATATGTCAGCAAATTTAGAAACTCGGCAGTTGCCACAGTACTGGAAAAGGTCAGTTTTCATTCCAATCCCAAACAAAAGTAATGCTAAAGAATGTTCAAACTCCCACACAATTGCACTTATCTCACATGCTAGCAAAGTAATGCACAAAATTCTCCAAGTCAGGCTTCACAGTACATGAACCATGAACTTTCAGATGTTCAAGCTGGATTTAGAAAAGGCAGAGGATCCAGAGATCAAATTGTCAACAACTGTTGGATCATAAAAAAAGCAGCAGAATTCCAGAAAAACATCTACTTCTACTTTATTGATTATGCCAAGCCTTTGACTGCATAGATCACAACAAACTGTGGGAAATTCTTAAAAAAGATGTGAATACCAGACCACCTTACCTGCCTTGCAAGAAATTTGTATGCAGTTCGAGAGGCAACAGTTAGAACTGTACATGGAACAACAGACTGGTTCCAAATCAGGAAAGGAGTATGTCAAGGCTGTGTATCATCACCCTGATTATTTAACTTATATGCAGAGTACATCATGCAAAATGCCAGGGCTGGATGAAGCACAAGCTGGGATCAAGGCTGCCAGGAGAAATATCAATAACCTCAGATATGCATGTGATACCACACATGGCAGAAAGTGAGAGGAACTAAAGAGCCTCTTGTTGAAATGAAAAGAGAAGAGAGAAAAGCTGGCTTAAAACTTAACACTCAAAAAACTAATATCATGGCAAACTAGTTCCATCACTCCATGGCAAATAGATGGGGAAACAATGGAAACAGTGACAGACTTTATTTTGGGGGGCTCCAAAATCACTGCACATGTTGACTGCAGCCATGAAATTAAAAGATTTACTCCTTGGAAAAAAAGTTATGACCAACCTAGACAACATATTAAAAAGCAGAGACATCACTTTGCCAGCAAAGGTCCGTCCAGTCAAACCTATGGTTTTTCCAGTAGTCATGTATAGATGTGAGAATTGGACTATGAAGAAAGCTGAGCACTGAGGAATTGATGCTTTTGAACTGTGGTGTTGGAGAAGATTCTTGGGAGTCCCTTGGACTGCAAGGAGATCCAACCAGTCCATCCTAAAGGAAATCAGTCCTGAGTGTTCATTGGAAGGATTGATGCTAAAGCTGAAACTCCAATACTCTGGCCACTTGATGGGAAGAGCTGACTCATTGGAAAAGACCCTGATGCTGGGAAAAATTGAGGGCAGGAAGAAAAGGAGACACAAGATGGAGACATAAGATGGTGGGATGGCATCACTGACCTGGTGGACATGAGTTTGAGTAAACTCCGGGAGTTGGTAATGGACAGTGAGGCCTGGTGTGCTGTAGTCCATGGGGTCACAAAGAGTTGAACGTGATTGAGCGACTGAACTGAACTGAACCAGACTTCTCTGGCCATTGGATTTTCTAAGCAAGAATACTGGAGTTGGCTGCCATTTCTTTATCCAGGGGATCTTCCCAACCCAGCAATTGACCACGCAGCTCCTGCATTGGCAGGCAGATTCTTTGCTGCTGAATCAGTGGAGAAGCCCTGAAATTCGTTTAGGTTTACACTGATTACATCCCTAACTTCCCTTACTTTTCATATTTGAAGTGAGAAGCCCAGCATTTCTCAATTCTTTCCAAATATTTTAATGAAAAAAAAGTTATGAAAATTTTATATGGTATATTCCTTTTCATTTAAGAAACTTGTTTGTACTCACAAGGTAAATCATATAGTTTTTATAGTCTTCTGCAAAGAAGATCATGAGTAGTTTTGAGGAAAGATTAGCTAGAATAGAAAATACTTTCCCAAGGTATTTATATTCAAAACTAAGCACTAATATCAACATTATTTTTCTGTATTGTTTTTCCCTTTCCTCCTTTCCTATGTAAGAAATTTAGTTAAAAGATATTTGAATGTATATTGTAGTATACTTGTCTTGAAGTAACTTTCTACCAATAAGAATGTTGATACAAACAAGATCCAGTGGGTTTCTGTGATATTTTCCTTAATAAAACAACAAAAATTCATGTTCTCACAAGTACTCCATAACTGAAATTTCTATGATTGAAATACAACTTGTTAGAGAAAAAGATTTTCAAATTGTGTTTGACTAGACCAATTCTTGCGAAAACAGAGGGCCTGCTCCTAAAGAAACTACTAAAAGGAGAAATATTTCATTTTGTTTCTAGCTTTTTCTTATAGCCACCATATTCTCTCTGCCTATAATTTTGTTTTCTTATAACACTTTTACTAAATACCATAGGCTGCATATACATTTAATCATCAGCTTTGGGAAATATAAGTTATAATTCTTGTTTTACTTAAAGAATTGGCTTTATGAGGAAGGGATCAAGTTGATAGAGTTTATAGAGTAGAAAAACCCTGCGCTCATCCTTCCTATGGGCATACCAAAGTTAAAGCTGCTTACAGAGCAACTACTTATGAGAATGACCTGAAGATAAGCAGAAAACATTTTCCACGATTAAAAATATATAAAAGGAACCATAATGAGGTGGGTAAGAGTGACAAAGATGTGATCTTGTCAAAAGGCCTGCGTCAGATTGGTGACTTATAAATGGGAAGGGTGCCACCACCACAGAGGTCCACCCCCAGGAACAAGGAGAGAGAGTCCCACGCCAGCCTGAATATCTTGCAACAGGAAGAAGAGCCCCCAGAAAGTCAGACTGTGAAAGCCATTAGAGCTTACAATTGGAAGAAATAGAGAACTATAGGAAATAGAGACTTTGTGCTTAAAAATTGCATGCAAAGTCTCATATGCTCTGAGCCCTGGCACAAAGGAAGTTGTTTGAAAGACATCTGTGTCAGACCCACTTACTGATCTTGGAGCCTCTCCCACAAAGTCCAGAGGCAGCTGGAATTCTCCTTGGGAGCTAAGATTTTAGAGGCAAACATTTTGGAAATCTCATTCTTTCACGCTGACATGGCACTGGCAAGTGCCATTTTGGAATCCTCCTTCTTACCCTATTAGTGCCTGGGGCCAACCCTACCCACCAAAGGACCCACAACAACTGCAAGAAGCAGCTTGCACAGCCAGCTGGGCCAGGGTCAGCCCTGTCTACCCTCACGCCAACAGCAGCTGACCCATCAAAACAGGAAGATACAGCCTGCACAGGGGCCACTCTTGGAGCACTTAACTCTGGTGGCAGAGGGGAGTATGCTGCTGGGATCCAAAGGACATCTCTTACGTAAAGTCATTGCTTCAAGGTCAGGAGATGTAACTAGCCTAATATTTATAAAACAAACACAGAGATCAGGCAAAATGAGGAGACAGAATACGTTTCAAATGAAGGAAAAGACAAAATATAAGAAAAATGACTAAGTTAAAAAGAGATAAGCAATCTATCCAATGAAGTCAAGATATTGATAAAGATGCTTACCAATCTTGTGAGAATAATAGACGAACTCAGTCAGAATCTCCGCAAAGAGTTAGAAAATATAAAAAAGAACAAATGAGAGCTGAAGAATACAATAACTGAATAAAAACACAAAATTAACAGTAGATTAGAGGATATAGAAAGTGGATCAGCAAAACTGAAGAAAGAGCAGAGGAAATCACTTATGCTAAACAGAAAAAAAAATTTTTAATAAGGACAGCTTAAGAAATTTCTAGTACAATAGTGTATTAATATTCACATTATAGAGGTTCAAGAAAAGAGATTGGTCCTTTTTTTATTGAGTCTGTTTATTTTTCTGGTATTGAGCTGCATGAGCTGCTTGTATATTGAGATTAATTCTTCATGAGATTGTTTGTCAGTTGCTTCATTCTCTATTATTTCCTCCCCTTCTGAAGGCTGTCTTTTCACTTTGCTTGTAGTTTCCTTCATTGTGCAAAAGTTTTTAAGTTTAATTGGGTCCTATTTGTTTATTTTTGCTTTTATATCCATTACTCTGGGAGGTGGGTCATAGAGGATCCTGCTGTGATTTATGTCAGAGAGCGTTTTGCCTATGTTTTCCTCTAGGAGTTTTATAGCTTCTGGTCTTACATTTATATCTTTAATCCCTAAGAGACTACTATCAGCAACTATGTGACAATAAAATGGACAACTTGGAAGAAATGGATGAATTCTTCGAAAAGTATAAACTTCCAAAACTGAACCAGGAAGAAACAGAAAATCTTAGCAGATCCATCACAAGCATGGAAATTGAAACTGTAATAAAAAATCTTCCAACAAACAAAAGCCCAGGGCCAGATGACTTCACAGGTGAATTTTACCAAAAATTTAGAGAAGAGCTAACACCTATCCTAATCCTTTCAGAAAATTGCAGAGGAAGGTAAACTTCCAAACTCATTCTATGAGGCCACCATCACCCTAATACCAAAACCAGACAAAGATGCCACAAAAAAAAGAAAAATACAGGTCAATATAACTGATGAACATAGATGCAAAAATCCTCAACAAAATTCTAGCAAACAGAATCCAACAACATATTAAAAAGACCATACATCACGACCAAGTGGGCTTTATACCAGGGATGCAAGGATTCTTCAATATCCACAAATCAATCAAAGTGATACACCACATTAACAAATTGAAAGATAAAAACCATATGATTATCTCAATAGATACAGAGAAAGCCTTTGACAAAATTCAACATGCATTTATCATAAAAACCCTCCTGAAAGCAGGCACAGAAGGAACATACCTCAACATAATAAAAGCCATATATAATAAACCAACAGCAAACATTATCCTCAATGGTGAAAAATTGAAAGCATTTCCCCTAAAGTCAGGAACAAGACAAGGGTGCCCACAATTATCACTACTATTCAACATAGTTTTGGAAGTTTTAGCTACAGCATTCAGAGAGAGAAGGAAAGGAAATAAAAGGAATCCAGATTGGAAAAGAAGTAAAATTCTCACTGTTTGCAGATGACATAATCTTTTACCTAGAAAACCCTAAAGACACCACGAGAAAATTACTAGAGCTAATCAACGAAGATAGTAAAGTTGCAGGACATAAAATTAACACAGAGAAACCCCTTGCACTAACAAGGGGTGTATTCCTATACACTAACAATGAGAAAACAGAAAGAAAAATTAAGGAAACAATTCCATTCTACATTTTTTTTCATTCATTTTTGCTTGTTTGTTTTTGTTTTGTTTGCTTGTTTTTGTTTAACTTTACCTTACTTGCTTTCCAAGCATTGTAGAAATGTAGTTTGGTGTTTGTTATTAATTTTAGAGATTTCTCAGTTTTATATTTTCTTTTTTTTTTTTTCCACATTTCTTTCTTTTTTTTTTTTCCNGATGCTTGGGGCTGGTGCACGGGGATGATCCAGAGAGATGTTGTAAGGTGGGAGGTGGGAGGGGGATTCAGGATTGGGAATTTGTGCACACCTGTGGTGGATTCATGTCGATGCATGGCAAAGCCAATAGAGTATTGTAAAGTAAAATTTAAAAAATTAATTAATTTAAAAAAAGAAATGTATCAACAAAGATATTTCTAAAATCTAATGAAATCTTATTTTTTAATAGCATTTGTCAGAGGACTGTGACTTCCCCAACATTATTACTTTTTTCCCCTTCTCTCCTACACCTTAACCTTTCATGGACATGATTCTTCTTAATCCATTTCAGTGATGTTCTGACCCCTATTGATTATTTCCCAGCTTAGTTGACACAGAAAGACTACAGAAGGCTGAAGTGAAAGGAATGCCCTTCCCCTGACTGGGAAAATGCTGTAGCAATCTTTTCCCCTGGAGAGTAAGACTTTGTTATGGAAATGGCTCAGGGAATTTTTTCCACTGATTACTCTTCCCCTCCTCTGACATGTGTGTGTTAGTCCCTCAGTCCTGTCGAGCTCTTTGCAATCTCATTGACTGTAGCCTGCCAGGCTCGTCTGTCCATGGATTTCACCAAGCAAGAATACTGGAAGGGGTAACCATTCCCATCTCCAGGGGATCTTCCTGACCCAGAGATTGAACCCAAGTCTCCTGCAGTGCAGGCAGATTCTTTACTAAGTCACCAGGGAAGCCTTCCCAAGTGGTGCTATTGGTAAAGAACCCACCTGCCAATGCAGGAGACATAAGAAATGTGGGTTCAATTCCATGATTTGGAAGATCCCTGTAGGAGGGAATGATACCCACTTCAGTGTTCTTGCCTAGAAAATCCCATGGACAGAGGAGCAAAGATTCAGATGTGACTTAGCACACATGCACACATGCATACCCTGACATAGTTACAGGGTATCTTTCTTATATGTTTATTATGAGAAGCTGGTGTGATTTCCTGGAGGTTAAACACACACGAAAAGTTAACCTTGGCTTTGCCTCTAAGAGTTCTTTACTTTCAAGTTGAAATCCACACTCAGACTAAAGTGATTTGTCAAAACAGCTTCTGTTCCAGGTAACCAAATCCTGGCTATGTCTCTTTGAATGAGTACATCTCTCCAGATTTTGGTGTGGTGGTTTGCCCTCTGATTGGTTCAAGTAGAATCCTTGATTTTTAATTTAGATTTTTTTTTTTTGTCTTTTTCTTGTTGTAAGGACAGAAGTGATGACTGCCAAGCTCTTTACCCATCAGCTCTGATACTGGAAGTTATCTTTAAAAAGTTTTAATTGTTCCCATTTTGGGGGTCAGAATGTGGTTGTAGATCAAACTGAACTCATTCAGTGGTGACCAAATACTCTTCACTGAAAATATTTTGATGTACACAGAGTTAAATATCTTCTTTTTGAAAGAAAAGCATTTTGCAAAACTATTTTCCTAATTTAACTGTTATTTATCTATCAGTGAATACTGATTCTCTAATTGTAGTTGTAAGTGAAATTGACGTATGTTGCATATCTTCAATGAGTAGGCCTAATTGTTGAAAAACATTTAGACTTATGTAGTTTGTTTTTGTTTCCAGATCCACAGCCTAAATCTTGGCCACAGAAGATTGATACAGATGATTGTATTGTGACTTTTGCCAGATTACTAAAGGTAATACAGACTCAGGTATTTTCCTTTTCTGCTTCAGATAAATCTTATAAAATCTTAGATTAATAAATTCTACTTAGAAGCTAGAGAAAGGAAAGCAGATTTCATAACTATAAAAGCACTTTTTTAATGCTAATGATGATATGTACTTCTCTCCTATAGACATATTTAGTGATAAATATAAATGTTTTGTATATTGGGTTTTGGGGGGCAAAAATTCCATAATGTTATCCATTTTATTTTGTTTAGTCATGAATCAGAATTCAATTTATCCTAAGGTTCAGGAAATTTTCTTGGAGGTGAATCGCTGAGCAAAATTGGGAATTAGTTAAATAAGAAAGAATAACAGACTTTTGCGTAGAAAAATGGTTTGTAAACAGAGAAGAAAAAAATTAGTATAGTAAGTAAGCTAGAAAGGCTTGATGTTTCCTAAGAACAACAAGAGAGCTTTTGCTAAGGCATGCAAGAGATAAGCAAGAAAGGATTATAGTTGGAAATCTGTCATGAAAGTTCTAAAAAGCAATGTTAAGGAATCTGGATTCAATTCTATTGGCTTGTGCCAAGGAGGATATAACAGATGATGAGGGTTGAAAGGGTCATAGTGGAAACAGGAAAAGAAATAAAGAACAAGCTCCAAGGAGGAGCTTGTGCCAAGGTGATATAACAGATGATGAGAGTTGAAAGGGTCATAGTGGAAACAGGAAAAGAAATAAAGAACAAGAGAGTCAAGAAAATACTGAGACAAAACTGGAATGATTTTCTGTTTCAATGTGAAATTTGAGGGAAAGGTAGAAATCAAGATTCCTGCTTGGATTTCTAGGTGTGGTGATTGAAGAGTTGGTACTAATATTTCCAGAAAGAGGGAAAAAAATCGAGAAGAAAGCCACACTTGAAATGGGGTGAAAATGGGAAAGAAGGAATAGGCTTAAGTCGATATTCTATAATATGAAATGGGAATGTGTTACTTGTAGCATATTTACAGTCAATAACATAGCATTTATACAATAAACTTATGTGAGTGATTCTTGAGAGGAAAGAGCTAGGATAGGCACTCCAGGAAATATCAGAATTTAATTAATAGAAAAAAAGGAAACAAGATAAATGAAGGAATGAAAGTGAAAGTGTTAGTAGCTCAGTCCTGTCTGACTGTTTGCAACCCCATGGTCTGTAGCCCTCCAGGCTCCTCTGTCCACGGAATTTTCCAGGCAAGAATACTGGAGTAGTTTGCTATTCCTTTCTCCAGGGGATCCCTTCTGCAGGGATGAACCCTGCATTGCAGGCAGATTCTTTACTGTCTGAGCCACCAGGGAATGCTAGTGTCTAAATGGAAGAAGAAGCAGGTAAATGACATCACAGAATTCAACAGGTAAATTATGTTAAGGAGAAATATATGGTCAATGATACTATAAATATTAAAAATCAGTGATTCAATAACAAAGTACAGAATGTCTGTTATTCTTAGACAAACAGAATTTGTTGGTTGAATTGTTTTTTCAGAGTAATTTTA
The DNA here is from genome assembly GCA_006410875.1 of Neotragus pygmaeus. Taxonomy (NCBI): domain Eukaryota; kingdom Metazoa; phylum Chordata; class Mammalia; order Artiodactyla; family Bovidae; genus Neotragus; species Neotragus pygmaeus. Next base: position 614,325 of record SJYV01007287.1, read on the forward strand.
GTAGGCACATATAGATGTTAGTGCAACAAGAAATGAATGGAAAATCATGAAAATACCATACCAATAGACTGAAGAAATTTAGCTGCAAAATTAAAAGAGCTAGGGAAAGATATCTGAACCTGAAGAGGGAAATATGAGTGAGAGTATGTGTGTTGTCATGAGAAAGACTTGTGCGTGTTTGCAGTCTAGGGGTCAAGAGTTACTATCCTAAGTAAGAATGCAGATGCAGAAGGGATAGCAGAATCCTAGGTGTAAAAATGATCTCGAAGGGCACTTTCATTCCTGTGATTTCGGATAATCGGTTAGTTCTGTGGGCAGATAACTGTGAGAGAACTGCAGAAACCATCAGTTCAGTTCAGTCGCTCAGTTGTGTCCCTTTTCAACCCCATGGACTGCAGCATACCAGGCTTCCCTGTCCATCATCAATTCCTGGAGCTTACTAAAACTCATGTCCATTGAGTCAGTGAGGACATCCAACCATCTCATCCTCTGTCGTCCCCTTCTTCTCCTGCCTTCGATCATTCCCAGCATCAGAGTCTTTCCAAATGAGTCAGTTCTTCGCATCAGGTGGCCAAAGTGTTGAGCATCAGTCCTTCCAATCAATATTCAGGAATGATTTCCTTTAGGATGAACTGATTGGATCTCCTTGCTGTCCAAGGGACTCTCAAGAGTCTTCTCTAACACCACAGTTCAAAAGCATCAATTCTTCGGCGCTCAGCTTTCTTTGTAGTCCAACTGTCACATCCATACATGACTACTGGAAAACTATANGGACTCTCAAGAGTCTTCTCTAACACCACAGTTCAAAAGCATCAATTCTTCGGCGCTCAGCTTTCTTTGTAGTCCAACTGTCACATCCATACATGACTACTGGAAAACTATAGCTTTGACTAGAAGGACCTTTGTTGGTAAAGCAATGTCTCTGCTCTTTAATATGCTATCTAGGTTGGTCATAATTTTTCTTTCAAGAAACAGACATCTTTTAATTTCATGGCTACAGTCACCATCTGTAGTAATTTGAGAGCCCCCAAAAATAAATTCTGCCACTGTTTCCACTGTTTCCCCATCTATTTGCCATGAAGTGATGAGACTGAAACCATACTGCATGATTTTACCATTCTTCTTGTTCTAAGTGACACTGCCACATTAGACATTTCGTTTGGCCAGTTTCTTAAAGTGCATGCATTGAAGTAAATGTTTATCTACAATCATCATGAAGACTCCAGGTTTGCCAGTGGTCTAATATTCTGAAAACAACCACATATATTAAAAAAAATAATAACATCCCCAAATATAAACAAACCTGTGCCCTGTTGTGCAGCATACTAAAAATAAAGCCTGTATCATTTGGAGTTTTATAAACCATTTCTTACATAAAACTATGACCACATGTGCATCTTTTAATGAGAAAATACAGTAAATTCTGAGATATAAAATAAATAGAAAAGACAGAAAATAAGTCAGGTTTGCACATTTGCCTCCCTGTTTCTTGTCTGCTCCATCTACCTTTCTGCATCTCCACTGAGCTCAGGGAAAAGGCAGCAGCTGCTCTGAAAGTGCTGTAAGAGCCTGTGTGCAGGCACTTCCTACCCATTGTGAGTGAAATTGACTAGAATCACACATTCTTCATCAATTTCCCACTCAGTACAAATCAGTTCTTCCACTCAAGGGGACTGCACTACATTGCTCTGCAGCTGACAGTCCCATGGAGCTAAGTTGGAGGAAAGAAACATGGCCTGCTGCTAGTGAGTAAGTGCGCTCTGGGTGGGTGTGCTCACCTGATTCTGTGATTGGATTCAGCCTCTTCTACACAGAGAGTGGAGGAGGCTCAAGTTGAGCTGAAGGAAATGAAGAGTTTCTGGTTTTAATGCTCAAGTTCCACTCTAACTCATAACTAATGAACTAGCATCCTGCACAGCGGTACCATGTTCCACAGGCAGCAATTATATAAGAATAGCATTCCAAACTTGGTCGTCCTGTGACTGGCTGCCAGTGTGGGAAGAAGCCTTCACACAGATGCTAGCTAGCAAATAGACGGATGGAAGTGTGGTGGCTTAATGGGTTCACAACCAGAGAGGACAAAGATTTAAATTTAAAATCCTCAAACTAAGGCGCAAGATGATTCATGCTGAAAATATGTTTCTTTGTGCGACCTATGAAATTTCTAAATGGGTGTTTTTCAACTGAAAGCACAAAATGGGTTATCTTAGTAACCAGCCTCATGTAATCTCCCAATAATTTGAACTGGAATTTCTTATGAAACTTATTGTAAAGCAGATTCCTAGATCATACCATGTGAGTCTAATCAGTAATTATGGATTAGGCACAAGAATTAGTCATTTATAACAACTTCCCAGGTAATTAATGTGTACAATAAAGCTTAAGAACTACCAGCACATACTGACCTAGATAAATGACACAAAAACATAATTATGAAGAATCCAAAGGCACTTTCAATTTAAATGGTATCATTTTTAAACTAGTAGCAGTTAAATAATCCCAAGTGTGAGAAAAAAGAAAATGAAAGCTATATGGATAAAGAGTAAGTAGTTATCATTTGGATAGCAGAATTCATGTTTCTTTTCATACAGATGGGACAACTGAGTTAAGCATTTGAAGACTTTTAGTAATTGCTATTAGAGCTAGAGAGCAAACAACTCTACTGTACAAGAAGGTTCAGAGGACTTGCTGAAATCATGATAATCCAACCTATCACAGAATTTTAGTTGTATATAACTTCAGCAAACAAATGCAAATATATGGCACAATAGGTGCTTCTGTTCTTTAATGACTCAGTGGTTCAGTTCAGTTCAGTTGCTCAGTTGTGTCCTACTCTTTGTGACCCCATGAACTGGAGCATGCCAGGCTTCCCTGTCCATCACCAACTCCTGGAGTTTACTCAAACTCATGTCCATTAAGTTGGTGATGCCATCTAACCATCTCATCCTCTGTCGTCTCCTTCTCCTCCCGCCTTCGATCATTACCAGCATCAGAGTCTTTTCAAATGAGTCTGTTCTTTGCATCAGGGGGCAAAAGTATTTTCTTCCAAGGAGCAAAGCATCTTTTAATTTNGTCGTCTCCTTCTCCTCCCGCCTTCGATCATTACCAGCATCAGAGTCTTTTCAAATGAGTCTGTTCTTTGCATCAGGGGGCAAAAGTATTTTCTTCCAAGGAGCAAAGCATCTTTTAATTTCATGGCCGCAGTCTCCATTTGCAGTGATTTTGGAGACCTCAAAATAAAATCTGTCACTGTTTTTGCTGTTTCCCCATCTATTTGCTACGAAGTGATGGGACCAGATGCCATGATCTTAGTTTTCTGAATGTTGAACTTTAAGCCAACTTTTTCACTCTCCTCTTTCACTTTCATCAAGAGGCTCTTTAGTCAATGGAATTGCTCATTAATTACAGCAATCCCACTTCTGTCCCAATTCCCAAATCAGGTTCTGATGGTGCCTCAGAATCTGTCAACAAGGCTGTCCTTTTTTCTAATCTCCAAATTACAGGTAACCACACTGAATAAATAATCTCATGAAAAACAATTTTCTTTTAGTTTAGGAACATTTATTAGATAAAAGACACTAGTTAATCTTCAAAGGCTGAATTCTACACAATGTACACACATATACTAATTAATAGGCTTTTATTGACTTAGTTTGAAAAAGTCCAATATAGATTAATATCTTTACTTTATCTAACAGTAAAAATTACTTTTGTTTTTATTATGGTCTTGGAAATAGAAATTCATGGCTTTCAGAAGCAATTTGCTTATATAAAAGTATGTAATCAAGGAAATAATGATGTTATCCAAAATATCTTCATTCCTTTAATTAGTTCTTAAAAAATTAGTTCATTGAAAAAAATTTTTTTCAGCAAAACCAGGCATAAATTTATAGTCTAATCAGTTTAAAAAACAGTCTTTGAAATTTAATTAACCTAACTAGAACAAAAAATAGGACACATGATTAGAATCTACCTTTAAAATGTTCGGATGTCTGTTGTCTCATTAATCAAACATTCTTGGTGAGTGTACCCCCGCCTCTGTTATATACACTCCCGAAGGAAGAGTTTACACCCTGAAATAAGTGCTGCGATGTTTTTTCTGAACTTTCTGTATCCGTAAAGAGGAAAATGAAGTGTAGCCAATCAATTAGTAATACCCCTTTGTTTTTTGAGGGGCATTTTATTGATATCTGGCTTTATAAATATCAGCATGTCATATACTGAACAGTTTCACTGTGGAAAAGAAAGGATAGGGGTGATTTTTATAAACTGCTTCTGTGTTTTGTGTAGCCACTGGCATTAGGGAGGGCTTGCCAGGAGGTGCAGTGGGAAAGAAACTGCCTGCCAGTGCAGGAGACACAGGAGGCTTGGGCTCGATCCCTGGGTCAGAACGATCCCCTGGAGGAGGAAATGGCCACCTACTGCAGTATTGTTGCCTGGAGAATCCCATGGACAGAGGAGCCTGAAGCTACAGTTCATAGGGTCGCAAAAGCAGAACAAGACTGAGCGCAGATGCAACATGCAAAGGTATTAGGAACAGAACACACGGACTCAAGAGAAAAGAAGTGACAAAGAGATTACCTGAAATCTTTTCTAACCCTTACATGCGTAATCCGAAACAATTGTACTTCATGATACTATTCTATATCCCAGGCTCTGTAATTATCTCTGGTAACGTTTTCACTAACCGCAACTCTACCCAGGTCAACTTGGTAACTTTTTGCCCCACCCCTATCTTGCATTCACAGTCTTTCAGCATTTACTAAATCACATTGTGATTACTCATTTTCTACTAGTCTTTTAGTTTCTTGAGACAATGGACAAAATCTGTCTGTTTCTTATCCTCAGAATTGAGGTTTTATTTTGTATAAATCAAGCAGTCAATAAAATTTCATTGAAGGAGTTTTAAAAATTATTTGAAAAATGTCTTAATGATGTCTTTGGAAAAATATAGGTCATCTCCCATAAATCTTTCTTTCCCCTTGAAGCTTTAGAAAGCAGAACACTATTCAGGGATTAGGGGTAGAGAGTTGTTAACTCATACTGCTTATTGCTTCAGTCATGAGATAAGTAATCTTTTGAAACTATGCTCAAAGTGAATTGTGTTGAATTTATTTAAATCTGGATCAGCTACATTTAACATTGGATTTTTAAAGTTTGCTGTTCACTGTCAAACTGGAAGGAATTAAGGATGGATCTTTTTAATTAAAAACAAAAACCAACTAAGATAATGTAGTTTATTTACTTCATTGATGTATCTTGAGGTTTTTTTTTTATTTACTTTCATCAATAAGAGACAAGAATTAAAACAAAATCATACACTTATGGAAATCTTGGATGTGTGCATGCATGCAGAGTCACTTCAGTCATGTCTAACTGTGTGTGACCCTATGGACTGTAGGCTCACCAGGCTTCTCTCTTCATGGACCTCTCCAGGCAAGGATACTGGAGTAGTTTGCCATGCTCTCCTTATGACCCAGGGATCAATCAGTTGTCTCTCATGTCTCAGGAAGGTTCTTTACAACTAGCACCTCCTGGGAAGCCAGAAATCTTGGATACATAATATATATTTTACTATATGCGATGTAGTCCAGTTCACTAGTGTTATCTGTGCCTCGCAACAAAGTACTCACTATGAGCTGAAAAATTATCTTGAGTTCTTTTATCTTAATGCATATGTACTATGTGCTCACTCTTATCCAATTCTTTGCAGCCCATGAACTGCAGCCCTCCAGGTTCCTCTGTCCATGAGATTTTCCAGGCAAGAATTTTGGCATGAGTTGCCATGCCCTCCTCCAGGGGATCTTCCTGACTCAGGGATTGAACCTGAGTCTTTTGTGTCTCCTGCATTGGCAGGTGAATTCTTTATCCCTGTGCTGCATGGGAAGGCATACAAAATAGAAATGGTAAAAATACATTTAAATTGATGGCAATTGACTTGAGCTTTGCAGTTTATTCCATGTTAGTTTACAAAATGCATTTATTTTCCATTCTAGTGCTCTGTTTACCTCCCATTAATACTGATAGCCAATAATCACCACGCATAAAATTAACTGTTATGTCAAATTTTCTAATCTGTATTTTTTTTTTAGCCCCAACTCATCACTGTGTCACTTAAAATTTTTATAATGCTTTTGTCTTTCTAAGGTGTATAGCCATTCCTCAGACTTGTATTTTGATTTTTCCAATCTTACCTGCCATACATTAAATTTATAGGAAATAATAGAAAAACTATAGTGATAAAAGAAATCAGCCATTCATTTCCGAAGATAATCTAGAGCAGAAGAAGAGGAATGTGGTGTGTCTTCGGGGAGACTATTCTATTTTAGAAAATTCACTTGCAATACAACACTACTCTGATACTCTAAGATCTTCCTCTTTCATAGATTATGATCAAAGGCTGAAAACAGGAATAATTAAGTGTATATACATGTATTCTACTGAAAGAATAATTCATAAAGAGACAGTTTACTTTCAAAGAGAAAACTGTATCAAGGTCTAAGATGACCACTTCATCATGAGAGGGTAAAAATAAATGAAATGGCAAACGTTGAGATGAGAGATACATGTCTCTATCTTATCATTATTTGGGGATGTACATTTATTTGGGAAGAGACTTTGAAAACAGAAACACAAAAACTTTTACTGTATCTCTGTAATAGGTATAAAATGGCAAGTAAAGGCTAGGTGGTTATGGACTAGAAATGGAAAAAGATCCTATTAAAAAAAAAAAGGAGAAATGTTTCTTAATTACACTATATTTTGAAGCAGTGGCTGTAACACACAAAATAAATTCTAATTGAATTAGAATTCTAATTGAACATCTTTTTATAGAATCAGTCATAGGAGGACTTAAAGTTATCTATTATTGACAACATAGGGTAACAGTGAATATAATATATAATATCTTAACAAATATTGCTTCAGTAATCCTGGGACTTGAAAATACAAAAATTTGTTCCCTCATTTTTTAAAATTTTCTCTCCAATTTTCAAAGAAATGAGGAATTCTAAAATTTGAATCTATCAAAGGTAAAGGAGTATCAAAGATATGAGGTGAATAATTGAATTTTTTATGGGTGCCAAGAGATTTGTGTACTGTGATATGACTAACATAACAGATTAGAACATTGTTAGATCAAAATATATGAGTTATATATTCTGATATTCATTAAAATTACATAAAATTTAATTAGAAATGTGCATGTATATTTATTAGAAGCGCAGATATGCATAACATAATAAAATCAACACAGTGGTAATGTGTGTATACATTATATGCATTTACATATAACACATATTAAAATAACTATATTTTTATACATTAAAAGAATATAACTCTTAGATCTGATAGACAGTTGAAATCGCTGCCCCCAAAACTGGAGAGAAAGGTGAATACAGGGAATCACCATGTGCTGGAGCACAAACTCGAGAGCAGAAACCTCTGAGGGAACCAGGGCTGGTGTAGGAAAACCTACAGTGTAACTGACAAGCGGCTGGAGGCTCTGTGTGGACAAGTGTGAGGTGAACCTCTCCAGAGGAAGCTGCTCAGAGAGGCTCCCATGGTTTTGTATTTTGTCTCTAAGAGCTAGATCTGGTTCTCAATGTAAACATCAGACAAAAATCCCTTCATGATTCCAGCAAGGGGAGGGAAAAGTAACTATTTTGAAATATTTCACTAGAGATTATGTTAGTCACTCATTCATGTCCTACTCTGCAGCCCTATGGACCACAGCCCACCAGGCTCCTCGGTCCATGGAATTTTCTAGGTAAGAATACTGGAGTGGATTGTTATTTCCTTCCCCAGGGGATCTTCCCAACCCAGGGACTGAACCCTGGGTCTCCTGCATTGCAGGCAGATACTTTGTTGTCTGAGCCACCAGAGATTACCCCAGTGGTTTTATTTGTTTTAAATAGTCTAACTGACCTAGAGGCAGGGAAATAGCCAGTTCCAACCAATTTAGCATCCATGCAGAGAAGGTGAACACCTAGCTCCAGACTCTTCCAGCAATCCCATCCCACCCAAGTTGGGCCAGGTGAGGAGAGTTCTATGAAGTTCCACCACATCTTACCACCGTCACTAAAGTCCAATTTATGATAGTCCTTTTCATCAGTACTTAATGTCTAGCTATCTAGAACAAAGTTTCAAGACATAGCAAAAGGCAAAAGCACAATTTGAAAAGTCACAGCAAGCCTCAGAACCAGATATAGCAAGGATTTTGGAATCATCAGACTGGGAGTTTAAAACAGCTATGATTCACTGCTGAAGACTGTAATAAGTAAAAGAAATACTGTGTAAGAACAGATGGGCAATGCAAGGAGAGATAGAATTTTAAAAAATTTAAAAAGAAATGCTGAGGATTAAAAAAAAAAACTATTACATAAATGAAGAATGCTTTTAAATGGGCTCAATAGTAGATTGGACCTGGCAAAGAAAAAAATCTCTGAGTTTGAGGATGTGTTATTTCAAATGTTCAAAACAAAAAAAGCAAAAAGAAAAGAAAAGAAAATGGTACAGAATATCCAAGAATACTGGGACAGTTACAAAAGGTGTTCAGTTCAGTTCAGTTCAGTCACTCAGTCATGTCCGACTCTTTGCGACCTCATGAAATGCAGCATGCCAGCCCTCCCTGTTCATCACCATCTCTCGGAGTTCATTCAGACTCATGTCCATCGAGTCCGAGATGCAATCCAGCCATCTCATCCTCGGTCGTCCCCTTCTCCTCCTGCCCTCAATCCCTCCCAGCATCAGAGTCTTTTCCAATGAGTCAACTCTTCGCATGAGGTGGCCAAAGTACTGGAGTTTCAGCTTTAGCATCATTCCTTCCAAAGAAATCCCAGGGTTGATCTTCTTCAGAATGGACTGGTTGGATCTCCTTGCAGTCCAAGGGACTCTCAAGAGTCTTCTCCAACACCACAGTTCAAAAGCATCAATTCTTTGGCGCTCAGCCTTCTTCACAGTCCAACTCTCACATCCATACATGGCCACAGGAAAAACCATAGCCTTGACTAGACGGACCTTAGTCGGCAAAGTAATGTCTCTGCTTTTGTGTAGCATATATATAATGGGAATATCAAAGGGGAAGAAAGATAGGAATATAAAAAACAATTGAAGCAACAATGATTAAACATTTCCCCAAATTGAAAACACAGTTTCAGAAAGCTCAGAAAACAACTACCAGAATAAATACCAAAATAGCTATTTTATATGGAAATTAGGCACATTGTATTTAACTTACAGAAAAAGACAAAAAATGTTTGAAAGCAGTTAAAGAAAGAAAACACTCTTACCTACAGAAAAGCAAAGAGGATAATTACATCTGACCTTCTCTCAGAAACCATGCAAGCATGAAAAAAGTGGAGAGAAATATTTGAGTGTTGAGAGAAAATGACCACCAACTTAAAATTTTATACCCTTCAGAAGTGAAGGAGGGACTTCACTAGTGGTGCAGAGGGAGCCCCTCTCCTTCATGCTTCCTGAAGCTCCTAAAACTTTTTTACCACAGAGTTGTCTTTATCTGCAAAAACAAAAAATTTTGCTCTTCAACTTACCTTACCTATGAATAAACCTCAAGATCACTTGGTTCTTGGTTTTGCCCTAATTAAAGATTCTACTAACCAAGTGTTCCTGAGAATATTTATGCTATTCATCTTGAAAATACTGCTTCAAAAATTAAATTTAGCTTACTCGTCTTCAGAAGACCCACCCTCCCACTCAACCACTTCCCCTCCTGCTTCTGTCACTTTTTTCCTTCTTACTTTCCTTCAGTTATTTTGTCTGCAAAATGTACCATGTCAGACACTGTGCTCAATGCTGTAAATACAAAGATGAATAAAAAATATCACTCCTTTAAGGGTAAAGTTCACAGTCTAGTATACGGGATTTCTTGAGGGAAAAGATATAGATATATTTATATGCAGGGCTTCCCTGGTGGTGCAGAGGTTAAAGCATCTGCCTGCAATGTGGGAGACCTGGGTTCAATCCCTGGGTCAGGAAGATTCCCCTGGAGAAGGAAATGCAACACACTCCAGTATTCTTGCCTGGAGAATCCCATGGACAGAGGAGCTTGGTGGGCTACAGTCCATTTATACGCATTAGTGCACCACCACTTCATAAACAAATGACAACCCAACTTTCTTCATAGAGATGATATTTGATCTGAGAGATTTTTATATTTTCAATTGATACTCATAATTAATTATAAATGCACAAATAATTGAATGGGAAAATATCATTTATTAACTGATTAGTCATATTCTTTCAACAAAGTGTATTTTCCTCCTTTGAGATCACGATAAAGACAATCAACCTGTGGTTAGAATCGAGTATAGAATTGTGGGAGGTTTTCAGGTTTGATAACGTTTTATGAAAAGTTGAAGTCATAATTACAATGTTATTTGTAGGCTCACAAGATTCCAGGGAATACATGAATTATACCAATTATCTCTAATAGAAATGGCAGAGGAAGAAGCATGGAGTGGCTCAGAAATAATTTATGTTGCATGAATAAAGTGTTCGTTTGGCTCACATCACCAGGTTTTATTATTATATAATCACTTACAAAATGAGATGAAAATAGAAATTGTCACTTATAGAAACTTCCTTTTGTGCAAACTTTCTTTAACTTTTGAGAAGTTTGAAACTCATTTTTGTCTAAAAATCACTCTTATTACTTGGCTTTTGACAGTATATAAAGCTCAAGTTATATAAAGTAAATGTGGTAATATAATTTAAAGTTTACCTTTAAGCTTTTACTCATTGTATGCTTATGGACTAGGTAAATTAATCTCATTCTTGCTGAATGTAGACATAGAAACATATTTTGCTCAAATATGAAGGTTTACCCTTCGGCAGTGCCTCTTGTTATGCAGAGTGACCTGTGCTCAGTTGCACATCCAGCTCTTTGAGACCCTATGCACCACCAGGCTCCTCTGTCCATGGAATTTTCCAGGTAAGAATACTGGAGTGGGTTGCCACTTCCTACTTCAGGGGATCTTCCCAATTAATGGATCAAACCCAAGTCTCTTGCATTGCCTGCATTGGCAGGCGGATTCCTTACCACTAGCACCACCTGGAAAGCCCACTGAGTGATCTAGTTCTCAGAGAAGATTTCCAGCTTCCATGCTAACACCTCGTATTTTTCTCCCTTTTTTCTTTTGTCAGAATAAAATCAGGCTTACCTGGGAGACATTGTTGTCTCAGTTCCAGACCATGACAGCAAAGCGAACATAATAATAAAGTGAGTCACACAAGATTTTGGTCTTTCTGTGCATATAAATTGTATCTTTGAACTATGCTGTAGCCTATTAAGAGTGGAAGAACATTATGTCTAAAAGAAAAATATAAATCAGTCAATCAGTTCAGTCACTCAGTCATGCCCAACTCTTTGCGATCCCATGAACTGCAGCACACCAGACTTCCCTGTCCACCGCTAACCCCTGGGGATTACTCAAACTCATACCCATTGAGTTGGTGATGCCATCAAACCATCTCATCCTCTGTCATCCCCTTCTCCTCCTACCTTCAATCTTTCCCAACATCAGGGTCTTGTCCAACGAGTCAGTTCTTCGCATCAGGTGGGCAAAGTATTGGAGTTTCAGCTTCAGCATCAGACCTTCCAATGAATATTCAGGACTGATTTCCCTTAGGATGGACTGGTTAGGTCTCCTTGAAGTCCAAGAGACTCTCAAGAGCCTTCTGCAACACCTCAGTTCTAAAGCATCAACTCTTCAGCTTCTAGCTTTCTTTATAGTCCAACTCTCACATCCTTATATGACTACTGGAAAAACCATAGCTTTGACTAGACAGACCTTTGTCTTCAAAATAATGTCTGCTTTTTTGATATGCTGTTTTCTTCCAAGGAGAAAGCATCTTTTAATTTCATGGCTTCAGTCATCATCTGCAGTGATTTTGGAGCCCAAGAAAATAAAGTATGTCACTGTTTCCACTGTCTCCCCATCTATTTCCCATGAAGTGATGGGACCAGATGCCATGGTCTTAGTTTTCTGAATGATGGTTTTAAGCCAACTTTTTCACTTTTCTCTTTCACTTTCATCAAGAGGCTCTTAATACTGCTTCACTTTCTGCCTTAAGAGTGGTGTCATCTGCATATTTGAGATTATTAGATATTTATTCTGACAATCTTGATTCCAGCTTGTGCTTCAACCAGGCTGGCATTTCTCATGATGTACTCTGCACATAAGTTAAATAAGCAGGGTGACAATATATAGCCTTGATGTAGCCCTTTCCCTGTTTGGAACCAGTCTATTATTTCATCCAGTTCTAACTGTTGCTTCCTGACCCGCATACAGATTTCTCAGAAGACAGGTCAGGTTGTCTGGTGTTCCCATTTCTTTTACAATTTTCCACAGTTTGTTGTGATTCACGCTTTGGTGTAGTCAATAAAGCAGAAGCAGATGTTTTTCTGGAACTCTCTTGGTTTTTCGATGATCTAATGGATGTTAACAGTTTGATTTCTGGTCCCTTTGCCTTGTCTAAATCCTGCTTGAACATCTGGAACTTCACTATTTACATACTGTTTAAGCCTGGCTTGGAGAATTATACACTTTACTTTGGTAGTGTGTGAGATGAGTGCTGTTGAGTGGTAGTTTGAGCATTCTTTGGCATTGCCTTTCTTTGGGATTGGAATGAAACCCTACATTTTCCAGTCCTGTGGCCACTGTTGAATTTTCCAAATTTGCAGACATATTGACTGCAGCATTTTAACATTATCATCTTTTAGGATTTGAAATAGCTCAACTGGAATTCCATCACCTTTACTAATTTTGTTTGTAGTGATGCTTCCTAAGGCCCACTTGAGTTCATATGCCAGGATGTCTGGCTCTGGTGAGTGATCACACCATCGTGTTATCTGGATCATGAAGATCTTTTTTGTACAGTTCTTCTGTGTATCCTTGCCACCTCTTCTTAATATCTTCTGCTTCTGTTAAGTCCATACCGTGTCTGTCCTTTATTGTGCCTATCTTTGCATGAAATGGTACCTTGGTATCTCTAATTTTCTTCAAGCAATCACAAGCCTTTCCCATTCTATTGTCTACAGTGTAAATACTTTAATTTAAAAATATCTTATTGCCCAAAAATGTTAACCTTCAGCTAGTTGTAGTAGTAACATCAAAGAATACTGACCAGAGATCATCATGTAATAATAATGAAAAACTTTGAAATATTGCACAAATTACTAAAATTGACACAAAGACACAAATTGGAAAAATGCTATTGGAAGAATGAGGACTGCCACAAACCTTGGATTTGTTAAAAGCACGGTATCTTTGAACCACAATGAAGTGAGATGTGCCTATATCTGAATTTAAAAGGAGCATTACTTTTCTTTTGTTCTTAGAGACTTCTGCGGTATATCCAGAATATCAGATGTATTGGTGGCAAGAAAAATACAGGTACAATTATTAAGCAAACACCCAAATTAAACCTCTTTTCCACCTTGCCATAGTTCTAGCTGAAGTACTTCTCACCTCTGCAGTGACTTACCTGTGCACCATTATTTAACACCCATGGTCATATTCCTTTCTTTGGGGAAATCTTCCCCCCAAAATTGAGTTCTCTACATTTGGTTTTGTCTAATCCTATGGAGTCATAGGTTGGAAAGATGGATTTTTGAGGGGGTTGCTTTTTACATTGATTTAGTTTTAAAATCTTTGATATAATTTTAAACTTACTAAGTAACACAAGTAAGGAGGAATTCCCACACACATTTTATTCAGACTCTCCAGCTTTTTAATATTTTTCCATTTGTTTGTAGGTATATTTAATAGTATATAAAATATTTTTATTTGTATGTTTTTTATCAACACAAAATATTTGACTCTATTCTCTTCTTGCTTGTCTATCATTTTTATCTGTCTTCCTCTGTATGTAAATTTCTCCCATTTCTCATTTCATTTAATGTTTTCTGTGTCTTCATTTTTCTTCCATGTGAACAAGATAAGCCTAGATTTTTTTTTTTAATTATGCTGGGGAGGTACTTGGGGGCTAATATTTTCCTCTTTGGGGTTCTCCAAGCCTCCTGGATGTAGCTTTGTATCTGTTGTTGTCCATTTTTTCTTTCCTTCCTGGTAGTCTTATTTCAAATATGTTACAAAGTGTGAAACTAACCCCCCATTCTTAGATTTTAATTTTTTTGTTATGTTCTATCCTTGTATTTTTGTTTGGAGAGTTTTCACTGACTTATACTCATGCTTACCCAATCTGCCACATCAACTTTAGTAGAGTACATCATAATGCTATAAGCATTTTTTATTTTATTTATTTTTTAGAAAAATTTTTGACTTGTAGTATTTTAGGTGAATTCTTTTTTTTTTTTTTTTTGCTCTGCTTACTTTACTCATTTGCTCTTACATGTCTAATTTTTCCATTAGAACTCTTAATAAATGATCTGTCTTAGTTCAGTTCAGTCGCTTAGTCGTGTCTGACTCTTTGTGACCCCATGAATCACAGCATGCCAGGCCTCCCTGTCCATCACCAACTCCCGGAATTCACTCAGACTCACATCCATCGAGTCAGTGACGCCATCCAGCCATCTCATCCTGTCATCCCCTTCTCCTGCTGCCAATCCCTCCCAGCATCAGAGTCTTTTCCAATGAGTCAACTCCCTGCATGAAGTGGCCAAAGTACTGGAGTTTCAGCTTCAGCATAAGTTCTTCCAATGAACACTCAGGGCTGATCTCCTTTAGAATGGACTGTTGGATCTCCTTGCAGTCCAAGGGACTCTCAAGAGTCTTCTCCAACACCACAGTTCAAAAGCATCAATTCTTTGGTGCTCAACTTTCTTCACAGTCCAACTCTCACATCCATACATGACCACAGGAAAAACCATAGCCTTGACTAGATGGACCTTTGTTGGAAAAGTACTATCTCTGCTTTTAAATATTCTATCTAGGTTGGTCATAACTTNTTAACACCCATGGTCATATTCCTTTCTTTGGGGAAATCTTCCCCCCAAAATTGAGTTCTCTACATTTGGTTTTGTCTAATCCTATGGAGTCATAGGTTGGAAAGATGGATTTTTGAGGGGGTTGCTTTTTACATTGATTTAGTTTTAAAATCTTTGATATAATTTTAAACTTACTAAGTAACACAAGTAAGGAGGAATTCCCACACACATTTTATTCAGACTCTCCAGCTTTTTAATATTTTTCCATTTGTTTGTAGGTATATTTAATAGTATATAAAATATTTTTATTTGTATGTTTTTTATCAACACAAAATATTTGACTCTATTCTCTTCTTGCTTGTCTATCATTTTTATCTGTCTTCCTCTGTATGTAAATTTCTCCCATTTCTCATTTCATTTAATGTTTTCTGTGTCTTCATTTTTCTTCCATGTGAACAAGATAAGCCTAGATTTTTTTTTTTAATTATGCTGGGGAGGTACTTGGGGGCTAATATTTTCCTCTTTGGGGTTCTCCAAGCCTCCTGGATGTAGCTTTGTATCTGTTGTTGTCCATTTTTTCTTTCCTTCCTGGTAGTCTTATTTCAAATATGTTACAAAGTGTGAAACTAACCCCCCATTCTTAGATTTTAATTTTTTTGTTATGTTCTATCCTTGTATTTTTGTTTGGAGAGTTTTCACTGACTTATACTCATGCTTACCCAATCTGCCACATCAACTTTAGTAGAGTACATCATAATGCTATAAGCATTTTTTATTTTATTTATTTTTTAGAAAAATTTTTGACTTGTAGTATTTTAGGTGAATTCTTTTTTTTTTTTTTTTTGCTCTGCTTACTTTACTCATTTGCTCTTACATGTCTAATTTTTCCATTAGAACTCTTAATAAATGATCTGTCTTAGTTCAGTTCAGTCGCTTAGTCGTGTCTGACTCTTTGTGACCCCATGAATCACAGCATGCCAGGCCTCCCTGTCCATCACCAACTCCCGGAATTCACTCAGACTCACATCCATCGAGTCAGTGACGCCATCCAGCCATCTCATCCTGTCATCCCCTTCTCCTGCTGCCAATCCCTCCCAGCATCAGAGTCTTTTCCAATGAGTCAACTCCCTGCATGAAGTGGCCAAAGTACTGGAGTTTCAGCTTCAGCATAAGTTCTTCCAATGAACACTCAGGGCTGATCTCCTTTAGAATGGACTGTTGGATCTCCTTGCAGTCCAAGGGACTCTCAAGAGTCTTCTCCAACACCACAGTTCAAAAGCATCAATTCTTTGGTGCTCAACTTTCTTCACAGTCCAACTCTCACATCCATACATGACCACAGGAAAAACCATAGCCTTGACTAGATGGACCTTTGTTGGAAAAGTACTATCTCTGCTTTTAAATATTCTATCTAGGTTGGTCATAACTTTTCTTCCAAGGAGTAAGCGTCTTTTAATTTCATGGCTGCAGTCACCATCTGCAGTGATTTTGGAGCCCAAAAAAATAAAGTCTGACACTGTTTCCACTGTTTCCCCATCTATTTCCCATGAAGTGATGGGACCAGATGCCATGATCTTCATTTTCTGAATGTTGAGCATTAAGCCAACTTTTTCCCTCTCCNGTCTTCTCCAACACCACAGTTCAAAAGCATCAATTCTTTGGTGCTCAACTTTCTTCACAGTCCAACTCTCACATCCATACATGACCACAGGAAAAACCATAGCCTTGACTAGATGGACCTTTGTTGGAAAAGTACTATCTCTGCTTTTAAATATTCTATCTAGGTTGGTCATAACTTTTCTTCCAAGGAGTAAGCGTCTTTTAATTTCATGACTGCAGTCACCATCTGCAATAATTTTGGAGCCCCAAAATATAAAGTCTGACACTGTTTCCACTGTTTACCCATCTATTTCCCATGAAGTGATGGGACCAGATGCCATGATCTTCATTTTCTGAATGTTGAGCATTAAGCCAACTTTTTCCCTCTCCTCTTTCACTTTCATCAAGAGGCTTTTTAGTTCCTTTTCATAAGGGTGGTGTCATCTGCATATCTGAGGTTATTGATATTTCTCCCGGCAATCTTGATTCTAGCTTGTGCTTCTTCCAGCCCAGCTTTTTCATGATGTACTCTACATATAAGTTAAATAAGCAAGGTGACAATATACAGCCTTGACGTACTCCTTTTCCTATTTGTAACCCATCTGTTGTTCCATGAGTCTGTGTCACATTTTATTTTTCTTCTGATGATTTCTTTGTTGTCTCAGATTGCTTTTGTTTATTGTGATTTGGCATAACTTATAATTTCTCTTCATAGGCAAATATGTATCAATTAATGTGATTGCACCCATGGAATTAAAAGATGCTTACTCCTTGGAAGAAAAGTTATAACCAACCTATATAGCATATTAAAAAGCAGAGACATTACTTTGCCAACTAAGGTCCATCTAGTCAAGGCTATGGTTTTTCCTGTGGTCATGTATGGATGTGAGAGTTGGACTGTGAAGAAGGCTGAGCACCGAAGAATTGATGCTTTTGAACTGTGGTGTTGGAGAAGACTCTTGAGAGTCCCTTGCACTGCAAGGAGATCCAACCAATCTATTCTAAAGGAGATCAGTCCTGGGTGTTCTTTGGAAGGACTGATGCTGAAGCTGAAACTCCAGTACTTTGGCCACCTGATGTGAAGAGCTGACTCACTGGGAAAGACTCTGATGCTGGGACGGATTGGGGGCAGGAGGAGAAGGGGACGACAGAGGATGAGATGACTGGATGGCATCACCCACTCGATGGACATGAGTTTGGGTGAACTCCGGGAGATGGTGATGGACAGAGAGGCCTGGCGTGCTGCAGTTCATGGGGTTGCAAAGAGTTGGACATGACTGAGTGACTGAACTGAATTGAACTGAACGTAAGCTCATGTTAATTTCATTGGTAGTGGGCTCCATTAATATTTGTTCTACCTATAGATGCCAGAGGTTTCAAATTATATTTTTGTCCATATTATGTATCTTCTCTTGATTTAGGGCTTCCCTAAGTATTCTCAGAGGGATTTAACACCTTCCTGCCTTTCTACCTGTAATCCACTGCTGTGCTAGTAGTAAGGATGGGAAAGAGGGCAATCTATAGTTTTTAAGCAAATTTCCACCTTTTAGACAGTAGACTTTCTTGTGGAGAAGATTCTGAATTTATTTCAGTAATAACTCTCCCTCTCCTCCCCACAGTCAGGAGGGGGTTTTTCTTGGATACTCCATGAGAATCTAGGGAGGTTCCTGTCTTTGTTCAGTCACTAAGTCGTGTCTAACTCTTTGTGGGGGTTCTTGCAGCAAGAATACTGGAGTGATTTGCCCTTCTCTCCTCCAGTGGACCGTGCTTTGTCAGAACTCTCCACTGTGACCTACCCATTTGGGTGGCTGGTCCTGCACAGCCTGGCTCATAGCTTCATTGAGTTATGGAAGCCATGGTTCTTGTATGTAAATCAAACTAATATGATGGGTCTCTCTTAAAATTCCAGTCTCCAGGAATTTTTCACTCTCAAGCTGATTTCTACCAATTTATGGCTTCTGATACAATTAAGCAAATCTTAGCTATATCTCTTTGAACTTGACTGTTTCTCCAGATTTGGGAGTAGTTAGCATGTCCAAGTCATATCACTTTTCTCTAGGTCTAAGAAAAGCTGATTTTTCAGTTTATCCAACTTTTTCTGTCACAAAGATTAAAATGACAACTTCTGAACTTTCTAGTCAATGATAAAACTAGAAACGTTCTATTTTTTTTTTTAATTTTTAAAATCTACTGATAATTTTCTAACTCCTTTATTCTTTCTATATGAACTTTCTGTCATTATTTTGGGAGGAAATGCTGCTTCTCTGCATCTACTGATTTGTGTATACATATATTTTAAAGTCAGTCTGATGGATTTTTCTTGCATTTTGTAAGATGAAATTCTATAAATATTTATTTTGATGTGCAAGTTGTTCCAGATTTATCCATTGCAAACCTCATCACAATAATTTCTGAAAAGTCTCCATGATACTTGAAATTTCATTTCTATTTGACACAAAGTGAGGTCCCTGACTCAATTTCTTTTATTCTTCTGTTTTACTGTAGAAATCAGGCATCCTCTAAAATGTAATTCCTTTTAGTAGATATTGCTATTTAGAAGCTGAGATTTGGACTTCTAGAGCTCAAATCTGGTCATTTTCCCTGTGTCCATTTTCATCTTTACAACACAAAGCTGGATAGTGAAAAAGCATGAAGCACTTATACATAGTACAATATGTACTTTGAAGCATTTGCAAAGTGAAAGAATGCATTTACAAATAACCACCTGTTGTTGACTGCACTTACAGGAAATGTCCAGAATAAGCAAATACATAGGGACAGAAAGTAGATTATGAATTGTCAGGGGCATGTGAGTGGGAGGGTATGGCTGCTATTGGGATAGGACTTCCTTCTGAGGTGAAAATGATGTTCTATGGTTCCCAACTCTGTCGATAGAGTAAGAACCTCAAAATACTACACTTTGAGCTATGGATTTAACTGTATGTCAATTATATCTCAGTAAAGTCACAATTCTTTGGCAATGCCAAAGAATGTTCAAACTACTACACAACTCTACTCATCTCACATGCTAGGAAAGTAATGCTCAAAATCCTCCAAGCCAGGCTTCAGCAGTACTTGAACCATGAACTTCCAGATGTTCAAGTTGGATTTTAAAAAGGCAGAGGTACCAGAGATCAAATTGCCAACATCTGCTGGATCATCAAAAAAAAAAAAAGAGAGAGAGAGAAAGAGAGTTCCAGAAAAATGTCTACTTCTGCTTTATTGACTATGTCAAAGCCTTTAACTGTGTGAATCACAACAAACTGGAAAATTCTTAAAGAAATGGGAATACCAGACCACCTGACCTGTCTCTTGAGAAATCTGTATGCAGGTCAAGAAGCATCAGTTAGAACTGGACATGGAATAACAGACTGGTTCCAAATCAGGAAAGGAGCATGTCAAGGCTGTATATTGTCACCCTGCTTTATTTAACTTCTATGAAGAGTACATCATGTGAAATGCCGGGCTGGATGGAGCACAAGCTGGATTCAAGATTGCCGGAAGAAATATCAATAACCTCAGATATGCAGATGACAACGCCTTTATGGCAGAAAGCAAAGAGTAACTCTTGATGAAAGTGAAAGAGGAGAGTGAAAAAGCTGGCTTGAAACTCAACATTCAAAAAACTTAGCATTCAGAAAACTAAGATCATGGCATCTGCTCCCATCACTTCATGGCAAATAGATGGAGAAACAATGGAAGCAGTGACAAAATTTATGTTTGGGGGGGGAGGAGCTCCAAAATCACTATGGATGATGACTGCAGCCATGAAATTAAAAGACGCTTGCTTCTTGGAAGAAAAGCTATGACCAAACTAGAGAGAATATTAAACAGCAGAGACATTACTTTGGAGACAAAGGTCCATCTAGTCACAGCTATGGTTTTTCCAGTAGTCATGTAAGGATGTAAGAGTTGGACTATAAAGAAAGTTGGGAGTTGAAGAATTGATACTTTGGAACTGTGGTTTTGGAGAAGACTCTTGAGAGTCCCTTGGACTGCAAGAAAATCCAACCAGTCCATCCTGAAGGAAATCAGTCCTGAATATTCATTGGAAGGACTGATGCTGAAGCTGAAACTCAAATACTCTGGCCATCTGATGCAAAAAACTGACTCACTGGAAAAGACCCTGATGGTGGGAAAGATTGAAGTTCAGAGAAGGGGATGACAGAGGAGGAAATGGTTGGATGGGGTCACTGACTTGATGAACATGAGTTTGAGAAAGCTCAAGGAGTAGGTGATGCATAGGGAAGCCTGATGTGCTGCAGTCCATGGGTTCTCAAAGAGTCGGACACGACTGAGCAAATGAACTGAATTTAAAGTCACTATGGGAGAAGATTGAACTGTCTATAAACTGTTTTATAGAAAATTGACATCTTTATAGTATCTTATCTTTCCGTCCTTGAACATGTGTATCACTTTATTTAGTGTTCATCCATTTATTTCAATAGTTTCCTTCTGTTTGGTGTAGAGGACATGCAATCTGTTGTTTCTACCTAAATATCTTCTTATTTAGATGCTTTTTAAGTGGCCCCTTTTAAAATTCTAATTTTCTCTTTGTTTGAAGCTAGTGTATAGAATTGAAATTGATGGTTGGTTTGTTGTTTTTTTCCTATCGTTCAACCATGCTAATTTGCATTAAGTGTTAGTAGTAGTTTTATGAATTTTGTAGAACTTCTTACAAATTTTTATTTCTGAAATTAAGGACAATTTTGTTACTTCTGTTCCAGAGTTATCTTTTTATCTTTTTTTTTCTTTCTTCAATGCAGACAAGGACATATATTACAATGTAATAAAGACATCTTTACTTTGTTTCAAATTTCAGGGGAAAATATCTGATGTCATCAAGAAGTATGAGGGGCTTCCCTGGTAGCTCAGTCTGTAGAGAATCCACCTGCAGTGCAGGAGACCAGGGTGCAATTCCTTGGGCAGGATCCCCTGCAGAAGGAAATGGCAACCCCCTCTGCCGGGGGCCAGCGTGAGGAACTCCACCCATGGCAAAGGTCATGAGGAAGGAGGCTTGGCATATGCAAAGGCGTGATCAAGCCTCAGGAAACCCCCTGCTCCCAAGCATCTACCCCAAAACCAGAGTGTTTTGTGCTCTCACCTAAACCTTTGACTTTCTGGGGGGCTCTCCCCCATAACCATTTCTCTTGGAGAAGGAGTAAACGTGCAGCTCCAAGGCAATAAAAGTTCCTGGGCATGACAAGAGTGTTTTGACTGAAGGTTATCTAGCCCACCTGTATAGGTTCGTCCGGCTGCATGTGATTGTTTACAACCCCCAACTGTGAGAGGCACGAGATGTTTTGGACTTATTAAAGGCATATTCTTGTGGGAAGTTAGAAATTATTAGTATAGTGGGTTGGTTGGGAATTATATTGGTGAAGGGTTTTTTCATTTGTTGTGTCAATAATTGCTGCTAATTCCCTGCCCTGGGTGGGACAAGGGTATCTCAGGTCAANTCCTTTGTTATCCATGTTCTGAACAGAAGTCAGCAGCGTGAACCCTGGATGAGAAGTGTGTTCGTGATACTCTCTCCATGGTTCTGAAGCACTGGGTTATTGCTCTTTGTCTAGCGACACTGCTCCTGCGATTCTGAGTCAGTGAATTACTGTCGTGCTGTACTGAGCAGGGGTTGCCTTTTGAGCTATGTTATTAGACTGTGTACTTCCACTTGTCAGAAATCACACAAAGTGAGATTTCTGTGAGAATTACAGCTGTGATTTTAAGTCCTGTTATGATGACGTGAGTTGGATGATCACAGACTTAGGAACAGTAATTTACCTCTCATTTAGAGGTAACCTAAACGTTCCTAATTATCCAAGGACATGTACAGTGTTTTAATATGCATCCTTTTTCTACATTCTCCTAGCCTTCTTGCACTTCCTGAAAGCACACTTTTGTCTACTACTGTTTTCGAAGATATGCTTTTCCCCATTTATCGTCCAGGCATAGGGGCTTAAATTTTCTCTTGGGTATCTTTTTGTTTTTCACCAGTCACTACCTTTATTTTCTACCATGTGTCCCTTCTTTGGATTCCTTTCTTCCTTCTCAGCACAGCACATGCTCTCTTAGTATTCCAAACATTTTTATCAGGTTGGAAAGTTTGGTTTGACACCTAGGATTAAGGTTCCTCCAAAGCTATCGTAAATCAGCCTGCAGCATAAGAGATTGCTTATAACAGCTCTTCAATAGCCCTGCATAGGATGTAGAGTTAGGGCAAGTTGACTTTTCAAAATTACAGTTACAGGTTAACGTCAGATTTTTTTTTCCTTTTTTTTTTTTTTAGTTTATCATTGGACCATTAATGGATGCACTTTCAGAGAGCTCTCTATACAGCAGGTAAACATGCATTTTATTTAGCAGCAATGCAGTAATATGTATTTGATTATTAACTTGATTATNTTTTTTTTTCCTTTTTTTTTTTTTAGTTTATCATTGGACCATTAATGGATGCACTTTCAGAGAGCTCTCTATACAGCAGGTAAACATGCATTTTATTTAGCAGCAATGCAGTAATATGTATTTGATTATTAACTTGATTATGAAATATGACCAGATTGTTAAATGCATTTGATGAATAAACATTCAGCTTTTTCTTACCATGTTGTCCCTTCTGGGTTTGTGATTCTTCTTGTCCTTCTAGCAGTTGTATCTGATGTTTCTCTTTTTGTTTTCTTTCCTACTCTGAACCCATGCTTTCTTGGGTTTTAGGGGAGGACACCTCACATAGGGACTTTCTGACTTCTGCCCTCTTGGAATGTATGGTGGCTTTGGCTAACTGATTTGACACTTTTTTTATCCTTTCTTTTAACTTTCAGTTTTATAGAAAAGTTGTGAGAATAATACAGAGAATTCTGACTTACCTTTTATCCACAGTCCCTAAATGATCATGTTTTACCAGATTCGTTTAATTGTCATCTTTATGTATGTATATGTGTCTTTGCATCTCTGTGTGTATCTGTTTCTTAGCTCTGTCTGTTGAGCAGACTCACCCATCTGTATTTCAATATCTGTCCATCCATCCATAATAAAAACCATCTGTTCACATCAATATGCCCATTTCTAGTCCACTACCACAAGGTTCATTCTAACTTTCCCCTTTCCATATCAGATGGTGGAGGCCATTCTCTACTACGTGTTGCTCATTTAATACCTTTACGCTTCATCAAGCTTGGTACTGAGAAGAGTGTCAGTATTGTGCCTTTCCTCATTTTTTGAGCTTTATCTGTACTCTTGAATTGTATCTTCAAAAATTTCCCTTGCTTTTGAAATTATGTTGTATTAATATTTCCAATTCTGATAACTAAGTTTATACTTGCTAGTCTTTTGTTTGATATATCTCTAATAGAGCAAGCCACCCTGGTGGCTGGCTCAGTGGTAAACGATCTGCCTGCAGTGCAGGAGACCCAGGTTCAATCCCTGGGTTGGGAAGATCTCCTGGAGAAGGAAATGGCAACCCACTCCAGTATTCTTGCCTGGGAAAAACCATGGACAGAGGAGCCTGGAGGGCTTCCGTCCATGGGGTCGCAAAAGCGTCGGACGCGACTCAGTAGCTGACACTCCTACTGTTGTTTTTCTAACAGAAAGCACTCTGACAGTCAGCTTCTTTAGAGATTTAAATCAACCTGTGCTAAGTTATGTTGATATTCAGACCTATTTACTATCAAAAAAGCATATCAATGCTTGATTTGTAAATTAGTTTCATTTTTCAAATAACTCGTTACTGCTGAATAGTTTTCTGAAGCAGACAGCTGGAGAGCAGTAAAACCAACTTGGTGGTTTCTGAGGGTTGACAAACACATTTGTTATGAGATGCCTTCAGTTTCCTCCCACACTAGTGTGTTCAGTTAACAGATAATGTTCCTGGCAGAAGCAAAATAAACAAAAACAAAAGTGTCTTTAGTAGATGTTGGCAATCAAATGCTTTTGCAAAGGTGGTTTATTACTAACATGTCTTTTACTTAATACTTAAAGGTATTAAATCATTGGAGTATGTGTTAGAAATAATAAAATATAATTTAAAATTACCATTTCTAGACTTTTCTTAAAATGATACAATTTGGCAAGATTGATGCATATGTGTCAGAAAAAGGAGATCCATGCCTTCTTAGTATAACCCATTACTAACTCATGTCAGTTTTTCAGCAATATCCTGATGTTTTTGTAATTGGAGGGATTCTCAAGATTTTACTGAAAAATAAAATGCAAGTTCAGAAGAAGATGGTTTTATTGTTGAAAGACATTTGAGCCATATTGCACATAGTTTCATTATGCTTAATTGTCAGTAGATTTTATATATTTGTTTTTTAACCCCCTTTGTCTATAGGTCCCCAGGCCAGCTGATAGGAAGTGTTTCTCCACTGGGACTGAAATTACAGAAGTTTTTAGTCACTTATATTTCTTTTCTTCCAGAAGAAATAAAGAGTATGTATCAGTAAAGAATTTCTTTTTAACTTACTAGCTTAAATTTAAAAATTTTTTTAGAATGTTGATTATAAACATCATCCTTCTAGGAGAGTCCTGGTGTTGCTGCTGTTAAGTCGCTTCAGTCGTGTCCGACTCTGTGTGACCCCACAAACGGCAGCCTGGGGGGCTCCTCTGCCCCTGGGATTCTCCAGGCAGGAACACTGGAGTGGGTTGCCATTTCCTTCTGCAGTGCATGAAAGTGAAAGGAAAGTCAGGTCTCTCAGTCATGCCCGATCTTAATGACCCCATGGACTGCAGCCTACCAGGCTCCTCTGTCCATGGGATTTTCCAGGCAAGAGTACTGGAGTGGTGTGCCATTGCCTTCTCTGAGGAGAGTCCTAGGACTGTTATAATCAGTATTGTCAAACTGGTTCCTTTTTTTCAGGGTAATGCAAATTTTGTCAGAATTACACAAGTGTCCATTGAAATTGAGTACACACTTTCACTTTTGTATATAGCATGGTACCAGTATTGGAATCTGTAGCATGGAAGCGATTATGGAATATGTACTGCAGTTTGCCATTCTTTCTGAGTATCTCTATTCAGTTTCAAAAATTAGCAAAATAAGTCAAAGAAAAAGGGAACCTGGGCTTAAGAAAAAGTTATAAACTGAATATCCATTGTGTCAAAATTGTTGCTTTATACATACTGACTTAGAAAGATTAAAAAGGAAGAAAAACTTTTTATAAGACCTTGTATCTTAGAAATGTCCCACTTCTTCGGATTGGGGATGTGAATTTCTTTCTGGTGAGCTCTGTTGGTAAGCAAAGCATGGAGCCAGTGTTGTTTTGTTTGCTGAGTAGCAGGATATACCCTACTAAGCCTTTTCTTCATTCTAGGCTTTGTGATGTAGAAAGTGACCCTGGCTATGAAATATATGTATATTTTCCTTTTGTATTAATATTTAATCTGCATATAGGATGAACAATGACCAATGGTAATATGTATTCAAAAGTCAGGAAAGAAAGGGAAAAGATGGCCATCTGTATATCGCAACCTTAGATTTATAGAAATTTGATTATTTTGGTTACGTTTTAAAAAAATTAGAGTGGAGAAGGTAACTGCCTGAGCCATTCTTCAGTTTGCTAGAGTTTGGAAGTCTATAGCCTGGGGATTAATTTTCTGACCACATGGGCACATCCTGTGTGTCTATCACAGTGCGAGTGAGATGTTGGTGGTCAGCACCCCACAGAGCCTGAGAGCCTGGTGTTTGTGGTTGTGCCAGACGCATGACAGATCCTTGTTAATGTGGTGAGTGAGTGAGAAATAGAAGCTTGACAGTTGCCATCTTCCTTGTGTCTTGAGAGAGGTGTTAAGCAAAAGATGGAAACTTAAATAGTCCAGCAACAATGAGGGCAAGAAAACTGTCTGCTTATAGGTTTTACTTTGTAATTTTTTTCTGTCAGTGATTCCCAGGGAATATATTAAGCATACCTGGTTTTGGGCTAGGCATTTTGGGAAATACAAAATACATGTCAAATACATGTCATATCCTTTCAGGATTGTCCAAGGATATCTTAAACGTTTCTACAATGATGATCTGAGGAAACAGACATTTTCATTGACTATGTGACTTAAAGACCCTTAAGACATCACATGTTAGCAGAGAAAGCGGGATAGAGCACCATCCTTGTGTATCTCAAAATAGTTAAAGTAATTGTAGTGTAGGTAAGAAATAGCTTGTGAGAAAGAGCTAATATTACTGTTTGCAGATTCCAGAGGCCAGATACCAATGGTATTTTTCTTTAACATCTCCAACAAAAGAATGGTTTCCAACAGTAAAAAATTTATCTTTTACCTTAACAACAACAACAACAAATATATATATACACGTATATATATATAAAACACTTGTTATCAGAGTATGTACAATATACTAGAATACTCATCTCACTAAAAGGAAATGAATTTGAAATAACATTGATTTTTTTTATCAGCTTTATTGAGATATAATTCACACACCATAAAATTTACCCTTTTAAATTGTTCAGTTCAGTGGTTTTTAGTATATTCACAAATTTGTACATCCATCACCACTAATTTCAGAATATTTTCATTATCCCCAAAAGAAACTCCATGCCCATAAGTAATCGTCTCATTTTCTGTCTCCCCCAGCTTCTGTCAGACACTAGTTTATTTTCTGTCTCTAGATTTGCTTATTCTAAACATTTCATATAAAAAGAATCATATAATATATGGCCTTTTATTTTATGTCTGGTTTCTTTTTCCTTAGTGTAATGTTTTAAGATTCACATATATTATAACATGTATCGCTCCTTTTTGTAGCTGAATAATAATGTAATAATAATATTATAGATACTTCACATTCTGTTTATCCATTCATCAGTAGATGTTTGGATTGTTTCTACTTTTAACTACTAATATGAATTACTCCTGTGACTATTCATATACAAGTTTTTATATGAATATAATCTTTTACTTCTCTTAATTATATAACTATGGGTGGAGTTATTGGGCAATATGGTAACTCCGTCTTTAATTTTTAGAGGAGCTACTAAACTGTTTTCCACACTGACTGCACCATTTTACATTCTCACCAGGAATGTCTGAGACTTCAGTGCCTCCACATCCTCTTGACTCTTGTTATCATCTGTCCTTTTGATTAGAGCCATCCCAGTGGGTGCGACGTTGTATCTCATTATGGTTTTATCTGCATTTCCCTGTGTGGTGTCTGATGATTTGAGCATCTTCTCATGTGCTTGTTAGCAACAATGATGTCTTAAAACTTTTCCTTTCAGGTAGTTTCCTGTTAAAATTTATTCAGAAGATGACAAGCAGACACTGGTGTGCTGTCCCCATTTTGTTTCTGTCTAAGGCTTTGGCAAACATCCCAAGGTGTCAAGCCCTGGGTGTAGAAGGACTTCTCGCCCTCAGGTAATTTACTCTTGTGCATATTCATATGTGGTTTTTGTCATAGCTTTCCTTAGTAAATTAAGTTTTCTCTTCTGCTTTAATCCATGGTGAGCAGTTTTAGTTAACATTGGCATCCTGATTTTTCACTCTTAATTTTATAGAAGCAAAAAGCAAATAAAAACAAATCTATTCATGGGGGTTTCCCTGACGGTCCAATGGTTAAGACTCCACACTTAGACTGCAGGGGCCACAGGTTCATTTCCTGGGTGGAGAACTAAGATCCCACATGCTGTTGCACTTAACTTTCTTTGATGAATTACTAATTTAAATGTTAATAATTGCCATAATATATACTGTTGGATTTTGACCACTTTAAAAATAAGGCCAATGTTTTTATTAAATATCAATATTGATTACCAATTATTTCCAAAAATGTGCCTTGAAAGTGTCTTGTTAGTTTTTTAAAGATTCTTTTCCATATTAAAATTGCACTCTACTAGAGGCCTTATTTAATAGCTTTGCAGCTCTCCTGACAGTGACTTTCTGCGTCAGAAAGTGTAGATATTATAAATCAAGTTGTCAGTAACTACAGAGGACCACAGTATTCTCGTGAGCCCATGGGAGTGCGTGTGTTTTTCCCCACCGTCAGGGACGTTCTGCAGTGCACCATGATCACACATCAGATCCTGCTGAGAGGGGCAGCGCAGTGCTATCTCCTCCAGACAGCCATGAATCTGGTAGATGTGGTAAGCTGATCTTTCTTACTCACGTTAACTTCAGTTTGAGAGTCTTTCTCAGTGAGCGGGAGTTTGTTAAGGAGTCTTCACGGCAGGCCCGTGATGCTGTCATTAGAAAGCCCTGTTCATAAGACTGGCCCTTGGCTGGCATCTGGAATCTCGGTTTCGGGAGGGCTCCCATCATCCCAGTACCGTGCCTGCAGGGCTCATGAAAACAGTGTAATCTTCACTGAACAACTGCTTTCCTTCTGGGGCTCTGAAGTTGTAGGTGCCGTGCACAGGGCGTCTGTGTGACCAGCTCCCCAGTGAAAACACCGGGCATTGGTTCTCTAAGGAGCCCTTCTGGCAGGCGTTTTACCTGTTGGTAGGGAAGCTCGTACCATACTGAGAGACCATTCTTGGAAGCCTTCACCTGGTTTCCTCTGTATTTTTTCTGCACATCTTCCAGGGGCCTGACTTTCAAAGAACATCCTTATTCTGTTTTTCACGGAGCTCCAGTAACACACTATTGCTGAGAACAGGGGTCAGCAGACGTTTTTGTGAACGGCTGGCTTGGTATATTTTAGGTTTTTTGAGTCATACAGTTTCTATTCAGTTCAATTCAGTTCAGTCGCTCAGTCATGTCCGATTCTTTGTGACCCCATGAGCTGCAGCACGCCAGGTCTCCTTGTCTATCACCAACTCCCGGAGTTCACTCAAACCCATGTCCATCGAGTCAGTGATGCCATGCAGCCATCTCATCCTCTGTCATCCCCTTTTCCTCCTGCCCTCAATCTTTCGCAGCATCAGGGTCTTTACAAATAAGTCAGCTTTTCACATCAGGTGGCCAAAGTATTGGAGTTTCAGCCTCAACATCAGTCCTTCCAATGAACACCCAGGACTGATCTCCTTTAGGATGGACTCGTTGGATCTCCCTGCAGTCCAAGGGACTCTCAAGAGTCTTCTCCAACACCACAGTTCAAAACCATCAATTCTTCGGCACTCAGCTTTCTTTATAATCCAAGTCCCGCATCCATACATGACCACAGGAAAAACCATAGCTTTGACTAGATGGACCTTTGTTGGTAAAGTGATGTCTCTGCTTTTTAATATGCTGTCTAGGTTTGTCATAGCTATTCTCCTAAGTAGTAAGCATCTTTTAATTTCATGGCTGCAGCCACCATCTGTAGTGATTTTGGAGCCCAAGAAAATTAAAGTCTGTCACTGTTTCCATTGTTTCCCCATCTCTTTGCCATGAAGTGATGGGACCATATGCCATGATCTTAGTTTTTTGAATGTTGAGTTTCAAGCCAGTTTTTTCACTCTCCTCTTTTACCCTCACCAAGAGGTTCTTAGTTCCTCTTCACTTTCTGCCATCAGAATCATAGGTATCATGTGCATATCTGAGGTTGTTGATATTTCTCCTGGCAATCTTGCTTCTAGCTTGTGACTCCTGAAGCCCAGCATTTAGCCTGATGTATTATGCATATAAGTTAAATAAGCAGGGTGACAATATGCAGCCCAATTTTGAACCAATCAGTTTTTTCATGTCCTATTCCATGTTGCTTCTTGAGCTGCATACAGGTTTCCCAGGAGACAGGTAAGGTGGTCTAGTACTCCTTCAAGTATTCTTAATCTTTTGAAGAATTTCCACAGTTTGAGCCAGCACCGCACCTCCTTCCACCCCTTCCTCTTTTCCCTTCATCATGGATGACCAGTGTAGATGACTCCAGAAATAACTGGGCTCAAGTTGTGAAGAAGCCTTAGCCAATGATCATAAGGACAGTGAAACCTCAGAGCCCACAGGGCAGTGGGAAGGTCCAGGCCGTGGAGATTAACTTTTACTTCTTTTGATGAAAGTTTTTCCTTTGGTAATACAAGACTCTTGAGAGTCCCTTGNAAGTACCTTTTGCTTTATTCAAGAAAACATATCACAGATCATGGGTAATAGTTTTGCTATCTGTTGCTCCATAACACAGAGAAGGCAATGGCATTCCATTCCAGTACTCTTGCCTGGAAAATCCCATGGACGAAGGAGCCTGGTGGGCTGCAGTCCATGGGGTCGCTAAGAGTCAGACACAACTGAGCAACTTCACTTTCACTTTTCACTTTCATGCATTGGAGAAGGAAATGGCAACCCACTCCAGTGCTCTTGCCTGGAGAGTCCCAGGGACAGGGGAGCCTGGTGGGCTGCCATCTATGCCGTCTGAATCGTACAGATTCAGACATGAGTGAAGTGACTCCACAGCAGCAGCAGCTCCATAACAAACCAACTCCAAAACTAACTGCTTTGCAACAGTAGCAGTGTTTCCCGTGATACGCTGGGTTTGGGCACCACCTTTGTGTATTTTCTGGTTCATTTACCTGGCAGCCTTTATCTGTAGAGTCTCCTGAGCTGGAAGTTCCAAGATGACATCACCCTCGCTTCTGGACACTGGTGCTGGCTGTGGTCAGTGGACCCTCGTTCTCCTCTTTAGGACCCCCTTTCCTTCACTAGAATAGACCCGTGTCCTTTCCTGCTGGTCTTGGGCAGGCTTATCAGAGAAGCAAGGGGCAGTGGAGCAAGGCGTCCTGAGGCCCAGACCCGGAATGCACAGGGCGTCACCTCTGCCTTCTTCTATCGGGAAGGCAGACTTCAGGCCATCGGAATCCACGGGACCAGAACACAGTCTCCTCTTATTTGTCAGAGGCATGACCAAAACACCAAAGGCATAATCCCAGAGTCATTGGTCAAAAATCTCTTGCTGCTTTCACATCTTGAGACTATAAGTAGTTCCATTGTTATTTCAAAACGTTGTGTGAATATTAAAGCCAAAACATACGGAATGTTTAGATAAGTGTCATCAGTATTTACATTTTTTTAATGAATTATCTTCTTTAATCACCTGAGTACCTGTAAGGCTACTGCCACGGCTTTCCCCATCTCACACAAAAGGGACACTAGGCTGAGAAGCATTAGCCAGGCTTTCTAGGTCACAGCCAGTTAACGGTGGGGATAGGGTCCAAGTTCATAGTGTGATTCCAAAGCCTTGATTTCTTAATGTCTCTGCCTATAGTGCCAAATGTGGTAGTCATTGGCCCATATGGGCACTGGAGGCTTAACATGGACTGGTCTGAAATGAGGTGTGCATACATTGCTGTGAGCGCAACGTATACCCTGGTTTATCAAGATTCAATAGAGAAAACGAGAGTGTAAGCTAGCTCCTTCTTTAGATTTCTCTTACACTGAACTGCTCTTTTGTGTATAATGAATTAAATAAAATTAAATTTTTAGTTTCACCTGTTAATTTTCACTTTTTTCATGTGGTTGCTTGGGGATTTAAAATCACACATGTGACTCACATCTGATTTCTCATTATGTTGCATCTAACCAGTGTTGGTATATATACTGATGCTTTTTAAAAAATTATTTTATATTGCAGGATGTTTATTTACCAATGTTGTGATAGTTTCAGGTGTACAGCAAAGTGATTCAGTTATACACACACGCGTATCTATTTTTTTTTCAAATTCTTTTCCCATTAACGTTATTACAGAATATTTAGCAGAGTTCTCTATGCTATACAATAGTTCCTCATTAGAATACATTGACACTTTTCATAGTTTCTCATACCTCCTACCAATCCTGAACAGCTGGAAACTGTTCAGTTCAGTCACTCAGTCATGTCCAACCTTTGCAACCCCAAAGACTGTACCACACCAGGCCTCGCTGTCCATCATCAACTCGCAGAGCTTACTCAAACTCATGTCCTTCGAGTCAGTGATGCCATCCAACCATCTCATCCTCTGTCATCCCTTTCTCATCCCACCTTCAATCTTTCCCAGCATCAGGGTCTTTTCCAATGAGTTAGTTCTTCACATCAGGTGGCCAAATATTGGAGTTTCAGCTTCAGCATCAGTCTTTCCAATGAGCACTCAGGACTGATTTCCTTTAGGATGGACTGGTTTGATCTCCTTGCAGTCCAAGGAACTCTTAGAGTCTTCTCCAGCACCACAGTTCAAAAGCATCAGTTCTTCAGCTCAGCTTTCTTTATAGTCCAACTCTCACATCCATACATGATCACTGAATAAACCATAGCTTTGACTAGACGGACCTTTGTTGGCAAAGTAATGTCTCTGCTTTTTAACATGATGTCTAGGTTGGTCATAGCTTTCTTCCAAGGGGCAAGCGTCTTTTAATTTCATGGCTGCAGTCACCATCTGCAGTGATTCTGGACCCCCACCAAATAAAGTCTGTCACTGTTTCTACTGTTTCTCCATCTATTTGCCAGGAAGTGATGGGACTGGATGCCATGATCTTCGTTTTCTAAGATCTTAGNTTCTTCCAAGGGGCAAGCGTCTTTTAATTTCATGGCTGCAGTCACCATCTGCAGTGATTCTGGACCCCCACCAAATAAAGTCTGTCACTGTTTCTACTGTTTCTCCATCTATTTGCCAGGAAGTGATGGGACTGGATGCCATGATCTTCGTTTTCTAAGATCTTAGTTCAACTTAGATCAACTTACTTTTCTGAATGTTGAGTTTTAAGCCAAAATTTGCACTCTCTTCTTTCACTTATCAAGAGGCGCTTTGTTTTTTTTCACTTTCTGCCATAAAGGTGGTGTCATCTGCATATCTGAGGTTATTGATATTTCTCCTGGCAGTCTNTGTTATTCAAATTTTATGAAAATATCAACCTCAGTTCAGTTGCTCAGTTGTGTGTGACTCTTTGCGATCCCATGGACTGCAGTGCACCAGGCTTCCCTGTTCATCACGAACTCCCAG
The DNA here is from genome assembly GCA_006410875.1 of Neotragus pygmaeus. Classification (NCBI taxonomy): domain Eukaryota; kingdom Metazoa; phylum Chordata; class Mammalia; order Artiodactyla; family Bovidae; genus Neotragus; species Neotragus pygmaeus. Next base: position 647,652 of record SJYV01007287.1, read on the forward strand.
AACTTTTACAGACTCTTGTCCATTAAGTCAGTGATGTCATCCAATCATCTCATCCTCTGTCATCCCCTTCTCTTCCCGCCTTCAAACTTTCCCAGAACCGGTATTTTCCAATGAGTCGGTTCTTCACATCAGATGACCAAACTATTAGAGTTTCAGCTTCAGCATCAGTCCTTTCAATGAATATTCAAGACTGATTTCCTTTAGAATGGACTGATTGGATCTCCTTGCAATCCAAGAGGCTCTGAAGAGTCTTCTTTAACACCACAGTTCAAAAGCAGCAATTATTCGGCACTCAGCCTGTTTTATAGTCAAACTCTCACATCTGTACATGACTACTAGAAAACCATAGCTTAGACTACTGGAAAAACCATATAAAACCATAGCTTTGCCAGAACTTTGCTGGCAAAATAATGTCCCTGCTTTTCAATCTGCTGTCTAGGTTGGTCACAGCTTTTCGTCCAAGGAGCAAGAATCTTCTAATTCCATGGCTGCAGTAACCATCTGCAGTGATTTTGAAG